>CM068371.1:32579430-32689430 GCA_034769895.1 Magicicada septendecula | reverse complement strand
TACGCAGTGTTAGTCCCACAACCGTATCCCGTCACCGTACACAAACCTGTTCCGTACCACTTTCACGTGCCGGTACCTAAACCTTTCACCGTGGAGAAACAAGTACCGGTGCCCGTCAAGGTTCCGTAGACAGGCCGTGTCCTGTACACATCGCTAAGCCGTATCCAGTTTACGTGGTGAAGAAAGTACCGTATCCTGTGGAGAAACCCGTACCCTACTCCGTGAAGGTACCAGTGGACAGGACGTATCCCGTATACGTTCCTGTCGTCGAAACGCCTAAACTTTATCCTGTGGAGAAACCGGTTCCTTATCCTCTCCACGTGAAGGTGGAGAAACCGTATCTGGTGGAAGTGCCGCAGCCTGTACCAGTCCGGGTCGAGAAGAAAGTTCCGTTTCCGGTTGAGAAGCCTGTACCGTATCCTGTACACCTACCACTGAAGTTACCATACAAGGTGAATGTACCGATCAAAGTTGTTAAGCATTACGGTGTACCGATACCACTTCGTGAAGGCAAACACCATCACTAATCACAGAGAACTGTATTTTCCAGGTGTGGACTTTGTAAAAACTGTGTAAATAATACTTTGACATACTTTCAGCTGATCGTTAAACTAGCCACGAGTTTCGTTCGCTGCACATAAAACTCTATTTTCTAGTCTTACCTTATATGAAAATTATGTCTTTATTGTAAATTGAATTATTATTATTTGTTATGTTGTTACCTAGGATTATTAAAATTTGTTGTTAATTTTGAGTATGTTCTTGTTGTAAAAAGTTTTATCCTTCCAAATTTGCAGCAGTGAAAGCTGTTAATAATCTGAACATTCGGTACAAAAAATCTACACGTCAAATAAACAACACATTAATCAACAAACTATAAATAGTGTTTGTGATAATGATATGCTTCAACTGTAAACAGGACACTCCAACGCTTCTTCGGAAGTCTTCGGCTTATAATTCAGTAGTAGTTTGGCGATGCGGCAGTCATCCATTCGGTTAAGATGTTCCAATATGGTACACTTTTAGCTGGAGTTTACTCATAACATTCAGTTCCTGCGGTGCATCACCACCCCTTCAACGATCTTGCAGAATATTGCCTGCCGCGTGCGTGAAAAATGTAATTTTGGTCGACTGAATACGACTTGCCTATGATTTTCTCGAATCCAATTGTCAGACGTACAGAGACGTATGAGAAGGGCCGTCACCTTGTTTTTAAATTTAGGCGTGTTTCTTTACTCGTTAATTTTAGAGGTTTCCTGAAGGTCACGCACATATGGTTAAAGTTACACAGCATACACAATATAATATACAACACATTATATATCAGACGTTTAGAATTATTGACCTGCGCCAGAACAGAACTATTTACAATACTGTTTGTTCGCGTAAAAACGTTTAAAGTCTGATCGTATCTTTTGATTATCTATATGGCCAGAATCTTCACTGCCGTCCAGACTTCCAAGATAAAATATTGTGTACAGTTCCCTGTACTCCTCTACAAAATGGTTTATTATGTTCCTTAACCTTTTACTTGTTGATACACTGAGCCGTCATACGGTTTATCAGATAGGAAGTTAAAAACATTTACATTTAGTTTTAGTAAATGCAATGTCCACTGTAAGATATTCGCATCACAAAAAAAGTTTTACTTATTGTGTAATACTATCGTACAATATTAATAATTAATACTAAACAGACTGACCTCACTGAGAAGGTCTCCATAAACACGAATATGTTAAATTTCACTCATTAGTCAAACTGAATACTTCCACAGTATAGTGATATAAATCTGTGTACACAGTAGCAGGAATGCCAGCTGCGACGTAGCTGAGCCAGCCACTGGCACAGCCTTAATGGAAAAGGACCCTACTAAAGCATCAGCAGCCACTCACTTCTTCTAATAAACGCTGAGCAACCCGGAAAATCCTATTTTTCGTGACACTGTTTGCTTCTATCATTGATGAACAAAACGGTTTTCTCGATTTAATTTATAAAAAAAAGTGTAGTTTCCCGTTCACCGGTTCAATTTTACTTTCAGATAAATAAAAGAACATTTATAAAGTCACTATATGTTGTTTTTATGCGAGTGCAACTAATGTTTTGTTTGCCTCTCTACTACACGCTGAGTGCCATCCATATCCAGAGTTTTGAACTACCTGTTGGATTGTGCTGGTTCCTCAACGCCGGCCGTTTAAAATGTATGTGTATGTACAAACCAAGGCACATAATCACTGATGATATCCGAATTAAACGTACGGCCTATTGGATTGGTTGGCTTTCTAACAAATAAAGGAAATATAAATATAAAGGCAGACTTGTCATAATGTAAATAAACAAAGAAAAACATAGCTTTATAAATGCCATTGTTATATTCCGTCATTCTAAGAAGATTTATCATGAAGTTCCTCTGCTATTTCTTTGTTACTAACAGGCTGTTAGTAAATCAGACTTGGTTGATTAACCGTACATAACGTTCACTCGACACAACTCGCAAGAAATATGTGTAAACAGAGTAAGTCTACTATTTCTTATCAGTATAAACGCAAAACAAAATTTTATCTTTATTAGTTATTTCTTAACAAAACGTAGATTTTACCAAACAGTACAAATGTTTTGTTATGACAGACATGTGTATCAAAATTTCAAAAATGAGGTACCATTGGATTACGATCACAAGGGATAAGTTTTATCTGATGAAACATTTTTGTTGTATGTACAGATACTGATTTATGTAAAACTTAGAATTAAGAACATCAATCATCCGCCATTTAAAATTTCTGAAGACAGCATTTTGGTTTGTTTTGTACTTATACATAATAGTATACTTTCTTCTTCTTCTTGTTTAGTTAGCAATCCGCAGGTTTGTTCGTAGCAGTTCTCCCCACCGATCTTCTCTGTGCTTTCAGTTTTATCTCCTCATAGCAATTACAACTTACGTTAGCAATAACACTGTGATCCAAAATTAAAATTTTTTTTCTCCCAAATGTGAAAATAGATGATTCTAATAGTATTTTTCACGCAAATTCAGATATGGTTTTAGAATTTTTTTATCACGTAAGGATATTTAGAGACACCTGTCTTAATTTTACAAGATTACGTATTTAAAACGCATACTCAATACAATAGTACCTTACATAAAAATAGTAGTGTTGGATTTTCTACGATATTTTGCCTCTTGAACATCTCTATCTGATGTGGACGTTACCCTGTGGAAGGGCGTAGTGGTAGACCACATCTATATTAAATCTTAGAAATTGTGTATAGTCTTGCTTTACACATGAATCTCATCTGTTTCAATGTTTCTGCAAATGTATTACATCTAATCGTTCACGCCAGCAAGTTTGAGCGCAGGTTTTGTGGTAATCCAGAAGGCGCCCCAATACGTGTCAATATAATGATTGATTTCCTTCTTCTTCTTCGACAGCCTGCTTTTCTTCGGCGAAATTGATGGACTTTTGATAAATAGTTGTAACGAAACGTCTGACATGACACGCATTGTTTCGCCGCAAACCGAGCAATCCTATCAATCAATGTCTGCTGCTTTAGCTTTCTACAATATGCGGTCTTATTTGATTCTCTAATAACGTTATGTGTGACCTTTTAAATCCATTCGATATTTGCGTAACTCAAATTGATATTATCCCTGTCTACTCCGAAAACCGGTATTACACTGAGCGTTTGACCGCTTAGCCTAAGTTTTACTGATATTTTTTACTTTGACCCTTGTGTGTCCCGGAAGTGTATGTAAATCCCCCCCCCCTCTAGCGGTTCCATCAAGTAGAACTCGGAGGGGGTACGTGGTGACCTTGGCTGCATACCTTAACATACTCCCTACGATGTCACGGGTCTGACCCATTTCCACTCGTTTTATTTACTTTACTTTCATAATTTTGTTTAAATACATCGGGCTAGGATACGCATAATCAGTGCGTGTTTATGCGTAAATAACGTATACAAGTGAAATAAGATGAGGCGAGTTTTTTGGCAGTTTTTAATGGAACATAATTAGACAGGGAACTAAAAGATGAATAATTATAGAATTAAAGAACATTGTTAGGTAAGAGACAGAATATCAACCTCCCCGCCCGCCAGTACACCGTAGGAGGAAGAGAATGTTCCTCTCTATTGAGGGACTCGCTAAGAGTTTCAAAGTTCGATAGCCATTTGACTGAAGTTTGGTTTAATATGAACAAAAATCTTTTGTTAAAAAATATTCTTAGGCTCTATAAAAATAATCTATCTTAACTCAGACAGTAATATTAAATAAATATTAAAAATTAATAGGTGATAAGATACTAAATAGTATATAATAAAAAAACAGTATTCGGGCTATATGTCCACACCATCTCCTCTTATACTCCTTAAACGTCTCATTTAAAGACTGGATCTTTAAGTCTTGTCTAATGACTATGTTTCTTCTCCTATCCAGAAGGGAGAATCCTTGGACACTTCTCAGGAATCTCATTTCTGCAGCCTGAATTTTCTTGTCTTCCCCTTTACCGAGGGTCCATGTCTCACTTGTGTAAAGGAATGTCGGAACAGCTACTGTTTTATAAAATTTTAAATTTCATACGGGTTTCCTTCCGAGTTTTATTTCATAAATTTTTATGAATTGTCCCATAAATGGATCTAAACTTTGATAGTTTATTAACCCAATCGGTATCAACGTTGTACGAGATGTTATATCGCAGATAATTAAAATCACAAACTTGTTCCAAATTTTGATTGTCTACCACAATTTTCGTTCTAATGGGACATTTACCTAGAAACGCCATGGTTTTTGATTTAGCGGCAGAGATCCTCAGCCCATAATGTCGGAAAATAGTATTAAATGTAAATATATGTAAATATAATTGCCAGTGGCAGCTCTCAAGTACAAGCCGAGTGGAAAGAGGGATATTGGTAGACCGAGGAGGAGATGGGTTCCGGAACAGGCCAACTAGGGCCTAATCCCTGTAGTGAAGATGATGATGATAAAAAAAAAAAACAGCGAATAAGAGTTTAAATTTGTGAACGTTCATGTTTACAGGTAAGTAAACTGGCATTTGGTTCAAGTTGATCAAATTGTCTTAGAAAACTCAGCTTACGCCGTCTAATAAATTGTCTACATTGGACAGAATTTCGTACTATTAAGTGTATACATTCATTATTTAATCCCAATTACATTCTCGGAAAGTGTTATGTAAACACTTCCACACGAGTGAAGAAGTGAAATGAGTGAAGAGTGAAAGCTGATAGTGTATTCATACAAAAAGGGCTCATCCGCTTCTGAAGTAGACAGTACATCAGATGGTTTGTTCAGTGCACAATGACGTACACTACAGTAAAATTTTCCGTAGCGATCGCCCTGCTGATAGCAACACATGCAGCAGCGTCTGATAAGGCTGACAGCAGCAGTAAGTCTGCAGACGAGACTCTCTTCAACAGTAAAATCAACAACAATGATAAGTCTGTGGATAAACGAGGAATCCAGCATTTTGGTTACGGAGGAGCAGGAAGCGGCTTTAGTAGTTTCCATGGAGGACACGTGGGAAGAGGTGATATCAGTGCCATCGGAGGTAATATCGGAGGCGGTACTGGTGGCGGCCAAGTACAGATCATGACAGACCACGCTCAAGCAGTCATCATCAGCCAGAAGGTGCCAGTGCCGTATACGGTCGAAGTGGAGAGCAAAGTGCCGTACCCGGTCGAGGTGCCCGTCGACAAGCCGTACACGGTCTTCGTGCCGAAGCCGTATCCTGTCACCGTACACAAACCTGTACCGTACCACGTCCACGTGCCGGTACCTAAACCTTACACCGTGGAGAAACAAGTACCGGTGCCCGTCAAGGTTCCCGTAGACAGGCCGTATCCTGTACACATCGCTAAGCCGTATCCCGTTTACTTGGAGAAGAAAGTACCGTATCCTGTGGAGAAACCCGTGCCCTACGCCGTGAAGGTACCAGTGGACCGGCCGTATCCTGTACACGTTCCCGTGGAGAAGCCTGTACCTTATCCTGTGGAGAAACCGGTTCCGTATGCTGTCCACGTGAAGGTGGAGAAACCGTATCCAGTGGAAGTGCCGCAGCCTGTACCAGTTCCGGTCGAGAAGAAAGTTGCGTTTCCGTTTGAGAAGCCTGTACCGTACCCAGTACATGTACCACTGAAGATACCGTACCAGGTAAATGTACCAGTGGAAGTCGTGAAGCATTACGGTGTACCTGTGCCACTTCATGAAGACAAACGCCATCATTGACGACTGATTATTGTTGAAATTAACTTACTTTGTGTTGGCTGTGAAAATAGTGTTAACATTATGTTGTTACGTATTTAAGCATTTTATCGGTTTTACTTCTGACTGAATATTGTCTAGTATGACACGTGTATTGGCTTTCAAGGCTTTTGATGTCAAAGCCTCTTTGATATACTTACAAGATCATAATTCTGATAAACATGAAACTATTATTGTGACAGTACAGTCGTGATTTCATTATTGTTAATTGTCTATGTAATAAAATAAGCTGTTATGTAAAAACTTAATTTTGTATTACATTTTATTGTGATTTTTCAAAACAATTTTCTTTTTCTCCTTATTATTATTATTATTATTTATTTTTCTCCTCTTTCTTCTTCTTCCTCCTCCTCCTCCTCCTCCTCTTCTTCTTCTACTTCTTCTTCTTCAGTCTCGCCCCTGTACGACTCTTATAGTTTTGTTGAACGAGCGGAGTGAGTACTCAGTTGCAACACGACTGTTTGGAATTTGCCTTTATGCCTGTCTATTTGAAATATGCGTCATGATAACCTTTCAATGGATCAACGGATTTTCGTAAAACTTTGCATCCATATCCTGGGCTTCCTTCTTCTTCTTCTTCTTCTTCTTCTTCTTCTTCTTCTTCTTCTTCTTCTTCTTCTTCTTCTTCTTCTTCTTCTTCTTCTTCTTCTTCTTCTTAATTTGAAATTTCTTGAAGGAGTTTGTTCCTAATCTCAACATATCCCAGTGTAGCCAAGGCCTTGCATGAAGCTCTCTCCTCTACTGTTGAGTGACGTGAGATATTACAATGCATTGGATTTCTTCTACATTTTGGAGAATGCATATTAATGACTCATAAATAATCCATAGTCACGGTAAGGAAATAAATTCACAATTGATAATATACAAAATTTGTAGCACAATTTACTATTTGTATTAGACGCACGCGTGTATTAAAAAATACACAAAAAGAAATAGGCAGGTGGTGGTATTTCAATACGTATTGCACAAAGCATCTGTTGAAGGACATCTTGATTTGTTCACACAAAAATAATCTCTTGTTTTAGCAAAGAAATATTAAATTTTAGTTATTATGTTAGTAGAATACTGAATTAAACAAAATTAATAAAGTGACTAAGTCCTAAAGAAATTAAAAGGAAAATGAAAATGAAAGACAATAAATTGTTTGACCTGAATGGAGTAACCGAATACAAATATTTCAACTGAAGGCAAGATCTTATTTCGCACAACTTATACCAGTTGCAACACGCAAACTCCGTTCGTTGAGGAACTTTTGTGTTTTTAGTATACGTTTATTCTTCATAAATGCTAGCTCATACTTTACATGCACATTTCTCATGTAATTAATTATCTAATCCCACAAAACGAAACAACCGTTACTTCAATGATTGTCAATAATAACTTCGAAAGTTGTTTGACGATTAACATAAACAATAGCGGTTAATGATGTGGCTTATTCAAATACTCAGAGAGTGTGTGAATGATCAGCTGGGTGAAATTAATTGTTCTCGGTGAGCAGCAAATACAACAAACGCAAAATCTCCCGTGAGTTCACAACGAAAAGTTTGATTGTATGTAACTAGTGATTTCACTGATTCCGTTTTAAATTTATATCATAAAATATCATGATCTTAATATCATAAAGAATAAGGCCATAAACAAAGAGTTACAATATTTTTAACTTGAATAAAAAATTATAAGATTACAAACAACGGTGGAAAGAACAATTAGAAAGAATATCAGATAACAGACTGGCCAAACAAGTGTGTAAATAGAAGCGTGTAGGACACAGATGTGTGGGTAGACCGAGGAAGTTGTCTGGAGGATCTTTGAAGGCGGAACAGGCAGCACCTTGCCTACCTGAAGATGATGGTGAATTTCTATCATGATAATACAAGGTCATTTGCAGAATCAGTTGTAGTTCATAGAAGGACACGAACGTATTATCGTAGTTCAAACCTTCAATTGCCAACAATTTAGACACATATATTACCAGGAAATTCCATATAAGTCTTCCGTTAAATAATTCTAATAGTATTTAAGAGGTATAGACCTATTCTAAAGCTGAATGTATCCGATAAACCAACACTGAGGAATAATGATTTTATACAATATATTATATACAATTTTTTTTAGTGATTAACACTTAATTATGTAGAATATTTAAAGCTGATTACAAATTTTAAGTAGCTCTAACTTATTAAATTTTATCATTATTAGGCTAAAGATTCCTTGACAATTTTTTATAGCTGAAGTTTTTCAAATAATTTGAAACGCTTTTTCTTTTCTGACAAAAACAGTTACAAAGGTAATATTTAAGCAATGACTATTTAGTTAATCCTTTCAAGGATAAAATGTCATGTATTGTTAAGTTTTTACTATTTTATATTTATTAAAAACACGGAACAACAGAAGTGTAGACACTAGTGTTTAAAAAGAAACAAAACGATTGAAACGTGGCTAAATAATTTGCACGGACTGTGAAATAGATAAACTGTGAAATTTAAATAAAATTATCACATTAACAGGGACAACAAATATAACAACAAAATTTGTGTTTCGTTTAACTGATCTATTTAAAATCAGTGCGAAAGAGAAGCAATAGATTTCAGCCAACAGCGGGCGTCTTATAAGCAATATATATTCGACTGGCTCCACCGTGGTGTCAACTGAACGTGTATAATCTTTCCGTATTCTTAGTGCATTCCTGATGTACACAAACACGCGTGGCAGATCTGAAACGCCAATGGACAAGGGCGTTAACACTCTTTGCTCACTAACGCAACGAATGTCAAAATCTTGTTGAAGTTTGTATTTAATGTACAAGTTTAACTTCCACTTGAAGACGACCACAGACTGTTTAGTAGTCGCAGCGTTGTGTGGTAAATTCTAACGATGGCTATTGTCCGTTTGAAGCCTTCTGATAATATTTACGTTCCATGCGAAGTTAGTTAGGTTTAAACATCGTAACACGCGTATAGTCTTTGGCAATCGGATCGACTCGTGGGCTGCCTGCAGCGTCAGCTTCTTCGTTACCTTTATCACCTACACGACTCGGACACCAAACAAAGGTAAAAGACGAATCAAGCCCTTGTAAAGCGTCACATTACGCAGTTATCTGCTGTAATAACGCACCCACTGTGCCCGGATTGTCCGAGGCAGTCAGGAAACTCGGTGAATCCGTACAGATAACAAATTGTCATACACCTGTAGGAGCGGTTGTCACCGTTATGTCAGGGACAGTTACAAACATCGTGTAGATGTACGAAGATTGATAACAAAGGTTTGTGATTATAGTTCCTTACTGTTACCCTTTAGGACATTTGCAACACGATGTTTGAAACTGTTCTTACAGTAACAATGACAACCGCGTGATCAGTGTAAACGTTAATACTTAATGAAGACATCGTTTTTTAACAAGCCTCCATGGCCGACAAGCGTGATAGTTTCAGTAAGAAAGACATTTGACTCATGCCGTTAAAACCTACATAATTGTGTATCTGTGGTGTTGATTCTTTCATTCCGATACGAACATTTCTTTAGACAGGTATGTGGCACTGCCCAAGTGGACGGGAAGCGTCCTCAGATTCAGGCGGAGAAGAGGATGAAAATCTTGACTGTTTAGGTGTGTCCTGTTACCGGCCGAGGAGGGAATTCAATAAGATCGTCTCTAATCTAGGGTTAGCGTTCGTTGCGATCTGGTCCAAGATTCATCTGGCACAGATGTGTGTTTCCGAGGGTCCTGATTAGGGGGCCGTTACGCTAGGAAAGGTGCAGTGTTAGACCATTTATCTATACTAAACCTTAGAAATCCTATATAGTCTTGGTTTACACATGTGCCACATCTGTTACAAGGTTTCTTCAAACGTATTACATGTAACCGTTTTCCCCAGCAGGTGTGTGTGTGTGTGTGAGAGCAAGTTTTGTAGTAATCCAGAAGGCGCCCCAGTACGTGTCAATACAATGATTGATTTCTTTCTTCTTCTTCGACAGCCTGCTTCTCTTCAGCGAATTGACGGACGTTTGATAAATAGTTGTAACAAAACGTCTGCCACGCCACGCATTGTTTCGCCGCAAACCAAGCAATACTATCAATCAATGTATTGCTTTAGCTTTCTATAATATGCCGGTTTATTTTATTCTCTAATAACTTTATGTGTGACCTTTTAAATCTGTTTGATATTCCTGTAATTTTAATATTATCAGCTTTTTTCGTACTTTAAATGAAGGTAGATTCGTGATTTTGATTCTTACTTTGGATTTACTGTAAAGTGATTATGAATTATTGTATTCCGATAACTGTAATTGGCGACTTGTATTATTTAGTCAGACATCGAAATAAATAAGTGAAATTTTAGTTGTACGAAGGGTAACACGGCCGGTGTCGTTTGAATTAATTCTAACTCCCGGGCTGTTTGGCAGTGGTCCGACGTTTACGATTAAACCAGACCATTTGGCAGCCCCACTGACTGCCAACTTCAGTAGAAGAAACGAGTCAACACTAACGTGGATCTTGTACGTTAGTGTTGACTCGTTTCTTCCACTGAAGATGGCAGCCAGTGGTGCTGCCGAAACGTCTGGTTTAACCGTGAACCTTGGACCACGGCCAAACAGCACGGGAGTTAGAATTAATTTAAGTGAACTTTTATTGCACATTGCATTAGTGTGTGTTTGAAAATCATAGACTTGAAAAATTGTTTCTAAACAGTGAATTATCTTTCTTCGATTACTCTTTTTCTATTGTTCAAACACTGAGAGGTGTACGAACGTCGTGATGTCGTAAAATATTATTCAGATGGTCTCACTCGACATCCAGTATGTTTTACTATGGTTTTCTGTGGCTACACCCCAAAATTACGCCCATGCAAGGGACAACAGGAGGATACTGAGCGAACGCTTGTACTCAGCGTGCCAAATAAGATCAGATGTGTCAGATCAGCTGTGTCATCAGATGGCAGCCTTATGATATTGTCACACAATTACAGAAAGTTCTACATGTTGCTCGGCTGTCCCAGCAGAACCAGCTGTAACGATGTATGCGTATGTATTTTGTAACATGCGTTAACGAGACAGTTCTAGTGTATTGTTGACGCCTATTATAGATTACTCTGGAATCTCATTGGGTTATAAATATGAGAATTCAGTGACGCTTAGTTTCAATTTAAATGACGATTTATTCAAGTGAGTTTCGAGTTATTGTCGGGCGATTTACACAGTGCGTTTCAAGTTGTTATTAGTACAAAAGTGATTATAGTGAGGAATTATTTATAATTGAAATTATTATTGGTGTGGACAAATTAACTTAAATTATTGTACGAGTATAATCTTGTTGAATGGCTTGTTGATTACAAACTGTTAATTGTGATAATTAAAGCTAGTGATTCTATTGGTGTCTTGTAATTTGTTTCCACTGTATCATACGACGATCAGTGAGACCGTCGTAAGAATATTATCCAAATTGTTAATAAGGAATAAATTCCACTGTCTCCACCGTGGGGTCAACTGGACGTGTGAACTGTATCCGTAGTCTTATTTCATTTCTGATGTAAACAAACACGCGTGGCACATCTGAAACGCCAACAGACACAACTGAACACTATTCGTTCAGTGATGCTACGAAGATCAGAATCTTGTTGACGTTTGTAATTAATGTACTAGTTTAACTTACACTTGAAGACGACCACAGATTATCTAGTAGTCGAAACGTTGTGTGGTAAATTCTAACGATGGCTATTGTCCGTTCGAAGCCTTCTGACAATGTTCAAGTTCTGTCGGAAGTTAGTTAGGTTTAAATATCGTAACGCGCATATACTCTTAATGTATAACATGTATCACATCTGTTACATAGTTTCTGTAATTGTATTGCATCTAACCGTTCACGCTAGCACACGTGTGTGTATATGAGCGCACAGGTTTTGTAGTAATCCAGACGGCGCTCCAATACGTGTCAAGACAATGATTGATTTCTATCTTCTTCGACAACCTGCTTGTCTTCGGCGAAATTGATGGGCGTTTGATAAATAGTTGTAACAAAAGCGTCTGACACGCCTCGCATTGTTTCGCCGCAAACCGACCAATCCTATCCGTCTGCTTTAGCTTTCTACAATATGCCGGCTTACTGGATTTTGTAAATAACCTTATGTGTGACCTTTTAAATCCACTCGATATTCTTGTAACTTAAACGTTATCAGCTTTCTTTGTACTTTAAATGCCGGTATGACACTTTAGATTTAGTGTTAAGTGATTATGAATTATTGTATTCCGATAAATGTAATTGGCGACTTGTATTATTTAGTCAGGTACTGATATAAATAAGTGAACTTTTATTGCATATTACATTAGTGTATGTTTGAAAATCATAAGCTAGAAGAATTGTTTCTAAACAGGGAATTATCTTTCTTCAATTACTCTTTTTACATTCTTCAAACATTGCTATGTACTCGACCATCGTAATATGGTAATTATATTAGCCCGGCCGCACACTGGAGCGACATATGTTTCGCGATAGAACCGTTTTGACGCATTGTGTCGCAACGCGTCGCAGACGACTCTACTACCATAATTATCTATAAAGCGCCACACACTGGATGCTACATTGTTTAGAGGCGTCGCGAGGCCCGTCGTTACCAAACACGAAGCTCCTCCAATTTATGTCTCGCAACAAAACAGACTGCGATATTCTGATCTGCACATTCGCTGGATTCTAACCACATAAGGCGGGTACATTTACCCAGTCTGTGCCTTCTATTTTAATGCCTGTCAAGAACCCACGAACCACATACTTTCACAGGTCAAAAACAGCTGACTAGAAATTATTTTCCCGTAAGACAATGTCTCAAGCCTCTCTCAACGGAAGCGACGCTTTGCAGCAAGAAGCGTCAAAACGGTTCTGCCACGAAACAAAATGTCGCTTCAGTGTACGGCCGGCCTTATACAAGTGGTCTCACTCGACGTCTAACATGTTTTTAAAAGTTTTCTGTAGCTCAGCCCCAAATTACGCCCGTGCAAGGGATAACAGGAGGATACTGAGCGAACGCTTTGACTCAGCCTGCCAAATAAGAGGGTTCATCAGATGTTATCTGACTATCTCATCCTTGAGATATTATCCAAATTGAAGACAGATATTGGTAGACCGACAACCAGGTGGGTTTCGGAACAGATCAACTAGGCGTTAATCTTTGAATTGAAGATAACGACAATAATGTTTCTACGTCTCAGAGGTGACCCCATTAAACCTGATATCATTTTTGAAATCTCTGATAAGCGTTAACCCTTTAGCGACCTTGACTGGGCAATTCTGGGTGGGTAGCCAGGGAACAGGCTGTTTGTTCTACAGGTAAGGTGATGTTATTAGATGAGCGGCATTAGTGAAAATGTTAAGTGTTTATTTCTGTTCCTGACTTCTAAACATTATTGAACTTGTTCACTTTTATTTTAGGTGGCTGTGTATAGTGTATATTAGATGCAACCAGGAGGACTACTGCAACACATGCGTGGTTGTATCATCAACGGATTCAAAACCTACTTCTACACATTACTGAACTTCTTCACTTTTATTTTAGGTGGTTGTGTATAGTGTATATTAGTTGCAACAAGGAGGACTACTGCAAAACATTATGGGTAAGTACCAAGAAACAAGCCAGTATAATAACAGGACTTGGCAAATAGCGTTGTTAAGAGTAGTTAAAAGGAGTTCTAAATTTTATCATCTAAAGAGTGGTGAAAAATCATAAGATTACAAACAACGGTGGAAAGAAAACTTAGAAAGTATGCAAAATTCAGTACTGGTCACGCAAGTCAGGAAATATAAAACTATAGGACACAGGTGTGTGTGTGTGTGTGTGTGTGTGTGGTAGACCCAGGAAGAAACGGCTGGAGGATCTTTAAAGGCGGAACAGGCAGCACCTGCCGAATAGTGAATAGTAAAAATGATGAATATGAAATTCATTACTACGTCTCACAGTTTGCATTCACAAACTTATATAATCCAGATTTTTTAAATAATGTACGCACGACAAAATAGAATCAAAACGAGAACCTCTGTAATTATGGATGGTAAAAATTCACCAATCATACGAGTTTAGGACGTAATAAATTGAACACACCTCTAACGCTTTCAAGGAACAATAATTGATTTTTAAAAATGTGTGTGTTTTTTTTGTTAAATTTTAAACTCTTTGGTCTGGAAATACAAAACTATAGGACACAGGTGTGTGGGTAGACGCAGGAAGAGGCGGCTGGAAGATCTTTGAAGGCGGAATAGACAGCACCTTGCTTATGCCGTTTGTGAAGATGATGATGATAAAATGGTAAAACACAAAACTTTATTGCCAAGACTAAGAAGTATATGAACAGTAATGAATAGAGTTCTATAAATATGAAAAACAAATATAAAAGGACGTGAAGTTTCTATTTAAAAAAAAAAACTTATCTTTAGCGAGTAGACTTTCGTAGGGGCGTCGACGTTCTGAAAGCGGCCACACTAATGCACTGAATAGACGAAAGCCAAACAGCTGGTTTCATTAATGAAGAGTACTTTGCTGTAATGAATCAGCTCAAACCAAGCAGCAGCAACAGCAACAGATGTACAGGTAACTTTCTGCAATGAAAAGACTCTCTACACTGCTATTTTGTGTATACATCTGTAACTGTAGTTTCACAAGATGTTAGTTTAAAAATCTGCAGTTGATATGTAGGTCATTACGATGATTACAGCCTTTACAGGATTTTATCTTAAAAATCTACAGTTGAGAATTCTGGTGAAGTGTTTGCATGTGCGAATATCACATAATATTTAATATAAATAATATGTGTTTAGCAAATGTTTAAATGTTAAATGTTTAACATTCAATATAAACATTAATCTATAAATAAAAGAAGTATAAAGATGTTTTCAATGTAATGTTTATTCAATAGTGAATGGGGAAGGAGAGGTTGCTGAAGAGAGTGATGAAATTGATGCCACAGGAAAACAGAAAAAGGGAAGGCCAAATGTAACATGGATACAAGGTGTAAGGAGATCAACGAGTGTACGAGGTTTAACCGAAGAAAACTGCAACGACAGGAGATATTGGCAATTAGGCATCAGACAACGTCGCAGGACGTTTTAACCCTAATAAACATATATATATATATATATATATATATAAATATACATATTGTAATATTACTATGAATTAATAAATAAATAAAAGGTTGATGTATGAGAATTGTGCTCTCCTGTAAGTCCCACTGGTTGTGCTAGTCGATTTTGTAATAAAACGATATTGCAAAATATAGCTGAATTTACAATGTGTGTAGTAACGTAGCTAATATCTTCTTGTCTTCGTTATGCTCTCACTGTTGATCTTCACTTTTGTTATAAAACCATACTATAATTGTAATTGTATAGTGTTCTGGTATAATATTACCCAGAATAATTTTTATGGTGTGTATGTGTAGTAGTGACGTTCCGCTTTGGGAATCGTCGATTTGGTAAAGTTCCTGGTCTTTGTTGTTATCAAATAAACTCGGTGTATATGGCTGTGGTAGCAATTTGAAATAAAATATAAATTTAAAATTTATATTTATAAAAAAAAAATTTTGGAAAAAATGTTTTCGATGTATTTATGTGCTTAATATTTAGGAATAAATCGAGGTTGTTGATCGTAATTATAATTATAATGGTATGGTGTTTATTTTCGTAATAAATTTCTGTTCTGTAAATTTGTTAAAAAGACAATATAATTAACTTCAAGTTAGGCGAAAATGGCTCTCTTCTTCTTATTCTTGAAATGTTGTAGTTTCGCATATACTGCCTTTAAAGATTATCTAGTTTTCTTGGTTAATTAATGGTTATGTCCTTTTATAAGAGAAATCAACTTCAATTTACCAAAAAACAAACAAAAACGTTTATTAAACACAATAATAAAGTTGGTCGATTAATTAATCGAGATTACAATGCCGTATCGACTCGCTCAGGGTCGGTCGATATTAGAAGTTTTACAGTTGTATTATAAAAACAGGTTCTTTGAACGGTTATTAATATAAAAAGCCAGAGAAGGTCAGGGACATGAAAGTATAACACTTACAATTCTAAAAATGTCTTAAATTTAAACAATGCAATGGTAGTTATTAATAATAAAAGTTTATATATAATTTTATTCGAACCAGAAAGCAGTCTACAGTCGTGTCTGATTGCGGTGAAGACATTGGATCAAAATGGCCGCCTGACGCATGCGCGTTGATAGCTTCTAATGTTGACAAAGTACTTGTTGAGATAATATGTCCTTTCTTCGGTTAAATGTTCTTCGCAATTGTATATGATCTTCTGGGGTATAGTTTATTGTCACTGGTGTATCATGGAATAGTTCACTTGTGTAAAAATGTTGTTAAATGGGTATATCTACTGGTGTTTATGCGTGTCAGTTAACCTCGAATTTTCACTTGGTGTTTGGTGCGATTTCAGTGTTATTTCGTTTAATTAGTTATATATGATTTCGTTTATAGGTGTTATGTAGTTCATGGGTCAACTTCACCACTTCACTTTAATTAAAATAGTTAAAAAATTTAATTTTACATAAAATGATTCCGTACTCCGTTATAACGTAACGGCCATTAAAGTTTGGTTCTATCAAATATTCACATGAAGTGCTCTCTTCGAGGTATAACAATGAACTGTCTGTATTTCCTTCGTCTCATGAAAATCTTAGCCTATATAATATATCTCATACATTGTTTCAAATTGCCATAACTTCCGACACACTTTAATTTCGTGCACTATGCTTAGAATGTAATTTCGTTATTATTTAACTGTTTGAAATATTAAATACATATTCGTTTTCACTATTCTATTCTACTCATTTTGATAGTAATTAAGTTAGTATTACAAAGTTTTATCTGAAAATTATATTTCTTATAATTTTTGGGAGGTAGGCCTAAAATTATACTTCCTGTCTTCTAAGTAAATAATAGCCATTTTCCCTAATATAATTATTATTCTATTAAATCTGAAATTTGTATAATTATCAATTCTCACTTATTTTATTGCAACTTAGTATATTAATGATGGTTTTTTAATACAATTCATTTGTATATGACTCCCCCTAGGATAATGTCAGTGAATCTATTTCAGTTTTAATGGTATTTTATTAGACAATTAAATAATTTTATTCATATAATGACCATATCTTTAGAAAGCCTTATTTACATCGTATTTAATATGTTGAGTTTATCTTGCCTAAATATTGTCATTTTATCTGGTTTATAAGACTAGGTTTGTTAATTATTCTGCAGTTTAAATTCATTACATGGCCTAGATTTGATGTGTGGCTAATTTCCAAATGTTTCATTAATGTAGTTATTTTATATCCTTCTCTGACTGGTATAACAGTAATTATTGATTATATAATTAACATATAACATCTCTCTATATCAAAACTGGTGTTCTGAATAACATTGTTTTGTATATCACCTAATAACATAAATAAAAAATATTCTATAACATTGGAATGGTATCTATTTTTAGATATGTCATTCCTAAATTAAAATGAACAATAAAATAACAAATTATAACACTAACATTTCTTATGAATAATCCTTACTTATCTAATTACTATATGTAATAGGAACCTAACATCCTGGTTACATATAATGGTTAACATCTTATACTACTCAACATTAACAATTTGTTTTGTAATTCCCCATTTTACAGGATTTATGCCCCCTCTTTAAGTATAACCCTGGCTATCTAAGTTATATTCCATTCTATGGAATGTTCATACAGCTTTAGTAGCTTTTTATTAGTAACATTACTATTTCATTATCAAATAGACACTGTTCATAAAACTTAAAGTTTATTACTTTGTACTGTAACTCATGCACCTTTTTAAAGTTTATTAGTTATAATTTGATCACTTGCACTTGTCTATGGTGAATTATCAATATATTTACTAGTCTTTTTCTAGTTTTTAACATGAAATATTCAACCATGGGGGGAACTGTGAAGATTTGTTTATACAAACTAAACAATAACTTTTTGAATGCACTTATATGTAATACTACTAACACTTTTAGTTTTTTGTCAGTTTTACAGTGATATGCTTTTTTAGGGTGTTATACTTTCTCTTTGGACATTCATTGATTTTGGGGTTTTTTGGGGTTCTTTCCCTATGGGGTTTTTGTTTTATATGGGTCGTCTTAATTATTCTTCTTTCTTCTTTCAGTTTGGTTATTCTTCCTTTTTCTGTAGTTTTGGATTATTCTTCCTTCTTCTTTCTTCTCTAGTTTTAATTAGTCTTCTTTCTTCTTTCTTCTGTAGTTTTTATTTTTATTATTCTTCTTTCTTCTTTGAGTTTGGTTATTCTTCTTTCTTCCGTAGTTTTAATTTTGGGTTATTCTTCTTTCTTCTTTCTTCAGTAAATTTGGTTATTCTTCTTTCTTCTTTAGTTTTAATTATTCTTCTTTCTTCTCTCTTCAGTAGTTTTGGTTTTGAGTTATTCTTCTCTCTTCTCTAGTTTTAATTCTTCTTCTTTCTTCTTTGCTTTAATTATTCTTCTTTCTTCTTTCTTCAGTAGTTTTAATTAGTCTTCTTTCTTCTTTAGTTTTAATTATTCTTCTTTCTTCTCTAGTTTTAATTATTCTTCTTTCTTCTTTGGTTTTAATTATTCTTCTTTTTTCTTTGGTTTTAATTATTCTTCTTTCTTCTTTGGTTATAATTATTCTTCTTTCTTCTGTTTTCAGTTGCTTTGATTGTTCTTCTTTCTTCTCTCTTCTGTAGTTTTAGTTTTGGGTTATTCTTCCTTCTTCTTTCTTCAGTAGTAGTAGTTTTAATTAGTCTTCTTTCTTCTTTCTTCTTTAGCTTTGATTGTTCTTCTTTCTTCTTTAGTTTTAATTAGTCTTCTTTCTTCTTTCTTCAGTAGTAGTAGCTTTAATTAGTCTTCTTTCTTCTTTAAGTTTGGTTATTCTTCTTTCTTCTTTAGCTTTGATTAGTCTTCTTCCTTCTTTCTTCAGTAGTTTTGGTTTTGAGTTATTCTTCTTTCTTCTCTAGTTTTAATTATTCTTCTTTCTTCTTTGGTTTTAATTATTCTTCTTTCTTCTTTCTTATTTCTTCAGTAGTTTTAATTTTGACTATTCTTCCTTCTTCTGTAGTTTTGGTTATTCTTCTTTCTTCTTTCTTCAGTGATTTTAATTATTCTTCTTTCTTCTGTCTTCAGTAGCTTTAATTAGTCTTCTTTCTTCTTTCTTCAGTAGTAGTAGTTTTAATTAGTCTTCTTTCTTCTGTCTTCAGTTGCTTTGATTGTTCTTCCTTCTTCTTTCTTCTGTAGTTTTACGCTGTGCATGCCTTTGTTTCTTCTAGTCTGGTTTCCTTGTCGGGGTATATTAATTGCCTGCTTCTATCTTACCTGGGTAATTTTGTTATTAACATTTATAGTCTTCTGGTTTTTTAAAATTTGTATTATATTATAGTATTTGCAGAAATTTTCTTTATTTAATCTTTCTTGTGAATATATTATTAAATAGTGCATTTTAAATGATTCTCCTCTGGATATTCCATATATTAGAGCTTTATTAATGATCATTGAGTAATGCATTTGTGTGGATTATCTGTCACGCTACAGATTGCTCTCTTCCAGAAGTGATTAGTTCAGATCATACTTAGTTTGTCTGAAGTAATTGCTTATGACATTATATTATAAATTATATTTCTTTACTTCCTTCACATTTCTAAAAATTTTTTCTTCTATATTTTTGAGCTTATCTATATTTCATTATTAACTGGATTCTTACTGATAGTAATAGTCATCTGAGGTTCGTTATTTTTTATTTTTCCATTTTCTTCTTAACTTGTTTCTTTATCCTTGGAATATTTATTCCCTAAAATTCCCTAATACGTTAGCTGGGGCAGTGTCCAGAGGGGCTCTGTAGGCTTCACACTCTGCTGGCCATACTACGTCATTTATTGATTACAGAGGTAAATCATCTCTGATCAATACATAATAATACTGCTGGACTTATCTCAGACAGTCATTAATAAAAATTATATAAGAATAGTCCACCTTATAAATATAAAAAAAAAAATTATATATCTTTGGATATTTCACTTCGTATACGAACAGATCTATTAATATTTTTATCTTAGTGAATTTCTATCTCAGTTATTTTTCTCAATGGTTAGCTCTGCTGGCATTTTATTTCTCCTTGTGGTTGGAAGCTGGTATACTATAATTATCACTCATTATTCAGTATAAAGTTTTTAATTCTCTGTCATATTTTGACTGTTATTACAATCTCCTTCTGGTCATTGGTAGCATATATTTTGTATTATATTTTTGTCTCTTTCTTAATTCTTATTAATCGTTCCACTAGTATTATGTTTTTTCAATTACTCTTTTAATTGTCTTTCTTATAACTGACATTTATTATATGATCATCTTTTTCTTATGGATTTATTTATATATAGTTTTTCCTTTCTTTTTCAAAATTTTATTCTGCTCTTGCTTTTTATACAAATGCACTCTTTAATTATTAATTCCATATGTTTAATATCTCTGTTTATTTGAGATAAAATTCTCATTAATTTTACTTCACAACAATTTTATTCATTTAAATTGTATCAGTGGTTTGTACTGCCATTTCTTTATTCTTGAAAGTTTTTTCAGAATTGGTCCCATATATAATTGTTTGTAATGTGTTATCCAAATTCTTTTTCTTCTTGTTCATTTCTAAAAGTTATTTTTTTTATTTTTTTTTTTTAAATAGTAGGTAGTAAGTTGTTCTTACTTGGGTTTTTGAATTTTGTGGTTTAATTCAAAATTCATTTTCTTTTTGATTCATAAATTGTTTTTTAAATAATAGGTAGTAAGTAGTCATTACTTCATTTTTGAATTTAGCGGTTTAATTCAAAATTCATTTTCTCTTTGATTCATAAATGGTTTCCTAAATAATAGGTAGTAAGTTGTTCTTACTTCTTTTTTGAATTTTGGTGGATTAATTCAAAATTCATTTTCTTTTTGATTCATAAATTGTTTTCTAAATGGTAGGTAGTAAGTTGTTCTTACTTCTTTTTAGAATTTGACGGTGATTTAATTCAAAATTCAATCTTCCATTCATTCAATTATTCATAATGTTTTTTCATAAATATGGTTAACTTATCATATTATTACCCTAAATATGGTATTAGCTCCCTTCTTTTCTTTACTTCAAGTGTACTTCTTATTATTGATTTTCTTTTATATACCCAGGTTGAAGATTTTTATTAGGTTGCACAGTTGCTCATAATTTCTTTTTCTTTGACATAGGTTTTTGGTCGTCGTCGGTTCTCATGACATCCATTTTCTTTTTGTGGAGGTGTATGGTATTAGACTTAACCGTAGTCTGTTACTTCAGTTGCTCTCATTGTCCGGATGACCATAGTTTTCATCATCGTTCCGGTACTAGTGACATCTCTGGCCTTTGTCTTGTATTTCATTTTTCTGGCTGCTATTCCTTTGTTGGCTGCTAAGCTTATTCGGCTCCCTCTATCATAGTGTTTTATACACCAGTACGTCTCTGGTCCATATGTGGTATTGCATGAAAAATATCTGTGAGGATCTTCTTTTGAATTATTAATTATTTGCTTATCTGAAGCCCCATAATCTGGTTCACCCTCACACATCCACCCTGGAGGAATACATTTTAGTATACCTGTACACTGGAACTGTCCTGGACGGTACTCTAATGGAACACATTCTGGTGATTCATCTGTGCCGTCATTACAGTCTGGTAAGATGTCATACTTCCATCCTTCTGGAATACACTGTCCAGTCCTGCGCTGAAACTGATCTAGTCCCCATGTTTTATTCAGTTTACCTCTGGTCCTTTCCCAGTGGTACACTACTATCTGCTGGTAAACCATCTCTAAGATTACCCTTAATCTACTTCCATTATTCCCGGAACTCACGATTTCTTCATGGTTGGTAATAGGGATATTATCATCATCAAATAAACCCTGGTTCATCATCTCCATTTCTTCCTTTGTTTTCATTAATTTCTTTGGATGTGTTCTTCTTCTCTTCATTGGTTCCATGGTTTTATTGTTTGGTATTTCTTCCGTTTTTAGTTTTCTATCATTTTTTATTTCTTTGGTACTCTCATTTCTTAATTCTTCTCTTTTTAATCTGTCCTCTCTTAATTTTTCCCTAAACAGTTTATTATCATTACTTATATCATCCAGTTTCTTCATTGTCGACTGGTGGCACTCATCCATTTTCTTGCTTAAATCTTCCCCCATCTTCTTGTAACCTTCTTCCATTCTCTTGAAGTTTTCTTCCATCTTCTCCATCATTATCCTGAACATCTCCTGTATCTTAGCCGTTTCTTCTTGTGTAAGTTCTTCCATTTTGCTTGTTGTTGTTCCCTTTTCTCTGGCTGGATAACCGCTGCCAAGCTGAATTAGGAATTGGGTAAGTAATTACAGTAATTTCCACCCCTAATTACAGCCCTTTAGTTGGACGCCAATTTTGTAATATTACCGTGAGTGGTGGGAATAATAAAATAAATATCGATGTATGTTAATTGTGCTCTCCTGTAAGTCCCACTGGTTGTGCTAGTCGATTTTGTAATAAAACGATATTGCAAAATATAGCTGAATTTACAATGTGTGTAGTAACGTAGCTAATATCTTCTTGTCTTCGTTATGCTCTCACTGTTGATCTTCACTTTTGTTATAAAACCATACTATAATTGTAATTGTATAGTGTTCTGGTATAATATTACCCAGAATAATTTTTATGGTGTGTATGTGTAGTAGTGACGTTCCGCTCTGGGAATCGTCGATTTGGTAAAGTTCCTGGTCTTTGTTGTTATCAAATAAACTCGGTGTATATGGCTGTGGTAGCAATTTGAAATAAAATATAAATTTAAAATTTATATTTATAAAAAAAAAATTTTGGAAAAAATGTTTTCGATGTATTTATGTGCTTAATATTTAGGAATAAATCGAGGTTGTTGATCGTAATTATAATTATAATGGTATGGTGTTTATTTTGGTAATAAATTTCTGTTCTGTAAATTTGTTAAAAAGACAATATAATTAACTTCAAGTTAGGCTAAAATGGCTCTCTTCTTCTTACTCTTGAAATGTTGTAGTTTCGCATATACTGCCTTTAAAGATTATCTAGTTTTCTTGGTTAATTAATGGTTATGTCCTTTTATAAGAGAAATCAACTTCAATTTACCAAAAAACAAACAAAAACGTTTATTAAACACAATAATAAAGTTGGTCGATTAATTAATCGAGATTACAATGCCGTATCGACTCGCTCAGGGTCGGTCGATATTAGAAGTTTTACAGTTGTATTATAAAAACAGGTTCTTTGAACGGTTATTAATATAAAAAGCCAGAGAAGGTCAGGGACATGAAAGTATAACACTTACAATTCTAAAAATGTCTTAAATTTAAACAATGCAATGGTAGTTATTAATAATAAAAGTTTATATATAATTTTATTCGAACCAGAAAGCAGTCTACAGTCGTGTCTGATTGTGGTGAAGACATTGGATCAAAATGGCCGCCTGACGCATGCGCGTTGATAGCTTCTAATGTTGACAAAGTACTTGTTGAGATAATATGTCCTTTCTTCGGTTAAATGTTCTTCGCAATTGTATATGATCTTCTGGGGTATAGTTTATTGTCACTGGTGTATCATGGAATAGTTCACTTGTGTAAAAATGTTGTTAAATGGGTATATCTACTGGTGTTTATGCGTGTCAGTTAACCTCGAATTTTCACTTGGTGTTTGGTGCGATTTCAGTGTTATTTCGTTTAATTAGTTATATATGATTTCGTTTATAGGTGTTATGTAGTTCATGGGTCAACTTCACCACTTCACTTTAATTAAAATAGTTAAAAAATTTAATTTTACATAAAATGATTCCGTACTCCGTTATAACGTAACGGCCATTAAAGTTTGGTTCTATCAAATATTCACATGAAGTGCTCTCTTCGAGGTATAACAATGAACTGTCTGTATTTCCTTCGTCTCATGAAAATCTTAGCCTATATAATATATCTCATACATTGTTTCAAATTGCCATAACTTCCGACACACTTTAATTTCGTGCACTATGCTTAGAATGTAATTTCGTTATTATTTAACTGTTTGAAATATTAAATACATATTCGTTTTCACTATTCTATTCTACTCATTTTGATAGTAATTAAGTTAGTATTACAAAGTTTTATCTGAAAATTATATTTCTTATAATTTTTGGGAGGTAGGCCTAAAATTATACTTCCTGTCTTCTAAGTAAATAATAGCCATTTTCCCTAATATAATTATTATTCTATTAAATCTGAAATTTGTATAATTATCAATTCTCACTTATTTTATTGCAACTTAGTATATTAATGATGGTTTTTTAATACAATTCATTTGTATATGACTCCCCCTAGGATAATGTCAGTGAATCTATTTCAGTTTTAATGGTATTTTATTAGACAATTAAATAATTTTATTCATATAATGACCATATCTTTAGAAAGCCTTATTTACATCGTATTTAATATGTTGAGTTTATCTTGCCTAAATATTGTCATTTTATCTGGTTTATAAGACTAGGTTTGTTAATTATTCTGCAGTTTAAATTCATTACATGGCCTAGATTTGATGTGTGGCTAATTTCCAAATGTTTTATTAATGTAGTTATTTTATATCCTTCTCTGACTGGTATAACAGTAATTATTGATTATATAATTAACATATAACATCTCTCTATATCAAAACTGGTGTTCTGAATAACATTGTTTTGTATATCACCTAATAACATAAATAAAAAATATTCTATAACATTGGAATGGTATCTATTTTTAGATATGTCATTCCTAAATTAAAATGAACAATAAAATAACAAATTATAACACTAACATTTCTTATGAATAATCCTTACTTATCTAATTACTATATGTAATAGGAACCTAACATCCTGGTTACATATAATGGTTAACATCTTATACTACTCAACATTAACAATTTGTTTTGTAATTCCCCATTTTACAGGATTTATGCCCCCTCTTTAAGTATAACCCTGGCTATCTAAGTTATATTCCATTCTATGGAATGTTCATACAGCTTTAGTAGCTTTTTATTAGTAACATTACTATTTCATTATCAAATAGACACTGTTCATAAAACTTAAAGTTTATTACTTTGTACTGTAACGCATGCACCTTTTTAAAGTTTATTAGTTATAATTTGATCACTTGCACTTGTCTATGGTGAATTATCAATATATTTACTAGTCTTTTTCTAGTTTTTAACATGAAATATTCAACCATGGGGGGAACTGTGAAGATTTGTTTATACAAACTAAACAATAACTTTTTGAATGCACTTATATGTAATACTACTAACACTTTTAGTTTGTTGTCAGTTTTACAGTGATATGGTTTTTTAGGGTGTTATACTTTCTCTTTGGACATTCATTGATTTTGGGGTTTTTTGGGGGTTCTTTCCCTATGGGGTTTTTGTTTTATATGAGTCGTCTTAATTATTCTTCTTTCTTCTTTCAGTTTGGTTATTCTTCCTTTTTCTGTAGTTTTGGATTATTCTTCCTTCTTCTTTCTTCTCTAGTTTTAATTAGTCTTCTTTCTTCTGTAGTTTTTATTTTTATTATTCTTCTTTCTTCTTTGAGTTTGGTTATTCTTCTTTCTTCCGTAGTTTTAATTTTGGGTTATTCTTCTTTCTTCTTTCTTCAGTAAATTTGGTTATTCTTCTTTCTTCTTTAGTTTTAATTATTCTTCTTTCTTCTCTCTTCAGTAGTAGCAGTTTTAATTAGTTCTTCTTTCTTCTCTAGGTTTAATTCTTCTTCTTTCTTCTTTGAGTTTGGTTATTCTTCTTTCTTCCGTAGTTTTAATTAGTCTTGTTTCTTCTTTCTTCAGTAATTTTGGTTTTGAGTTTTTTTTCTTTCTTCTTTGTTCAGTAAATTTGGTTTTGATTATTGTTCTTTCTTCCTTCTTCAGTAGTAGTAGATTTGGTTGTTCTTCTTTCTTCAGTGGTTTTGGTTATTCTTCTTTCTTCTTTCTTCAGTAGATTTGATTATTCTTCTTTCTTCTTTCTTCAGTAGTTTTGGTTATTCTTCTTTCTTCAGTAGTTTTAGTTTTGGGTTATTCTTCTTTCTTCTTTCTTCAGTAAATTTGGTTATTCTTCTTTCTTCTTTAGTTTTAATTATTCTTCTTTCTTCTCTCTTCAGTAGTTTTGGTTTTGAGTTATTCTTCTCTCTTCTCTAGTTTTAATTATTCTTCTTTCTTCTTTGGTTTTAATTATTCTTCTTTCTTCTGTCTTCAGTAGCTTTGATTGTTCTTCTTTCTTCTTTCTTCAGTAGTTTTAATTAGTCTTCTTTCTTCTTTAGTTTTAATTATTCTTCTTTCTTCTCTAGTTTTAATTATTCTTCTTTCTTCTTTGGTTTTAATTATTCTTCTTTCTTCTTTGGTTTTAATTATTCTTCTTTCTTCTGTTTTCAGTTGCTTTCATTGTTCTTCTTTCTTCTCTCTTCTGTAGTTTTAGTTTTGGGTTATTCTTCCTTCTTCTTTCTTCAGTAGTAGTAGTTTTAATTAGTCTTCTTTCTTCTTTCTTCTTTCTTCTTTAGCTTTGATTGTTCTTCTTTCTTCTTTAGTTTTAATTAGTCTTCTTTCTTCTTTCTTCAGTAGTAGTAGTTTTAATTAGTCTTCTTTCTTCTTTGAGTTTGGTTATTTTTCTTTCTTCTTTAGCTTTGATTAGTCTTTTTTCTTCTTTCTTCAGTAGTTTTGGTTTTGAGTTATTCTTCTTTCTTCTCTAGTTTTAATTATTCTTCTTTCTTCTTTGGTTTTAATTATTCTTCTTTCTTCTTTCTTCTTTCTTCAGTAGTTTTAATTTTGACTATTCTTCCTTCTTCTGTAGTTTTGGTTATTCTTCTTTCTTCTTTCTTCAGTGATTTTAATTATTCTTCTTTCTTCTGTCTTCAGTAGCTTTAATTAGTCTTCTTTCTTCTTTCTTCAGTAGTAGTAGTTTTAATTAGTCTTCTTTCTTCTGTCTTCAGTTGCTTTGATTGTTCTTCCTTCTTCTTTCTTCTGTAGTTTTACGCTGTGCATGCCTTTGTTTCTTCTAGTCTGGTTTCCTTGTTGGGGTATATTAATTGCCTGCTTCTATCTTACCTGGGTAATTTTGTTATTAACATTTTTAGTCTTCTGGTTTTTTAAAATTTTGTAGTATATTATAGTATTTGCAGAAATTTTCTTTATTTAACCTTTCTTGTGAATATATTATTAAATAGTGCATTTTAAAAGATTCTCCTCTGGATATTCCATATATTGGAGCTTTATTAATGATCATTGAGTAATGCATTTGTGTGGATTATCTGGCACGCTACAGATTGCTCTCTTCCAGAAGTGATTAGTTCAGATCATACTTAGTTTGTCTGAAGTAATTGCTTATGACATTATATAATAAATTATATTTCTTTACTTCCTTCACAATTCTAAAAATTTTTTCTTCTATATTTTTGAGCTTATCTATATTTCATTATTAACTGGATCCTTACTGATAGTAATAGTCATCTGAGGTTCGTTATTTTTTATTTTTCCATTTTCTTCTTAACTTGTTTCTTTATCCTTGGAATATTTATTCCCTAAAATTCCCTAATACGTTAGCTGGGGCAGTGTCCAGAGGGGCTCTGTAGGCTTCACACTCTGCTGGCCATACTACGTCATTTATTGATTATAGAGGTAAATCATCTCTGATCAATACATAATAATACTGCTGGACTTATCTCAGACAGTCATTAATAAAAATTATATAAGAATAGTCCACCTTATGACTATAAAAAAAAAATTAAATATCTTTGGATATTTCACTTCGTATACGAACAGATCTATTAATATTTTTATCTTAGTGAATTTCTATCTCAGTTATTTTCCTCAATGGTTAGCTCTGCTGGCATTTTATTTCTCCTTGTGGTTGGAAGCTGGTATAATATAATTATCACTCATTATTCAGTATAAAGTTTATAATTCTCTGTCATATTTTGACTGTTATTACAATCTCCTTCTGGTCATTGGTAGCATATATTTTGTATTATATTTTTGTTTCTTTCTTAATTCTTATGAATCGTTCCACTAGTATTATGTTTTTTCAATTACTCTTATAATTGTCTTTCTTATAACTGACATTTATTATATGATCATCTTTTTCTTATGGATTTATTTATATATAGTTTTTCCTCTCTTTTTCAAAATTTTATTCTGCTCTTGCTTTTTATACAAATGCACTCTTTAATTATTAATTCCATATGTTTAATATCTCTGTTTATTTGACATAAAATTCTCATTAATTTTACTTCACAATAATTTTATTCATTTAAATTGTATCAGTGGTTTGTACTGCCATTTCTTTATTCTTGAAAGTTTTTTCAGAATTGGTCCCATATATAATTGTTTGTAATGTGTTATCCAAATTCTTTTTCTTCTTGTTCATTTCTAAAAGTTTTTTTTTTTTTTTTTTTTTTTTTAAATAGTAGGTAGTAAGTTGTTCTTACTTGGGTTTTTGAATTTTGTGGTTTAATTCAAAATTCATTTTCTTTTTTATTCATAAATTGTTTTTTAAATAATAGGTAGTAAGTAGTCATTACTTCATTTTTGAATTTAGCGGTTTAATTCAAAATTCATTTTCTCTTTGGTTCATAAATGGTTTCCTAAATAATAGGTAGTAAGTTGTTCTTACTTCTTTTTTGAATTTTGGTGGATTCATTCAAAATTCATTTTCTTTTTGATTCATAAATTGTTTTCTAAATGGTAGGTAGTAAGTTGTTCTTACTTCTTTTTAGAATTTGACGGTGATTTAATTCAAAATTCAATCTTCCATTCATTCAATTATTCATAATGTTTTTTCATAAATATGGTTAACTTATCATATTATTACCCTAAATATGGTATTAGCTCCCTTCTTTTCTTTACTTCAAGTGTACTTCTTATTATTGATTTTCTTTTATATACCCAGGTTGAAGATTTTTATTAGGTTGCACAGTTGCTCATAATTTCTTTTTCTTTGACATAGGTTTTTGGTCGTCGTCGGTTCTCATGACATCCATTTTCTTTTTGTGGAGGTGTATGGTATTAGACTTAACCGTAGTCTGTTACTTCAGTTGCTCTCATTGTCCGGATGACCATAGTTTTCATCATCGTTCCGGTACTAGTGACATCTCTGGCCTTTGTCTTGTATTTCATTTTTCTGGCTGCTATTCCTTTGTTGGCTGCTAAGCTTATTCGGCTCCCTCTATCATAGTGTTTTATACACCAGTACGTCTCTGGTCCATATGTGGTATTGCATGAAAAATATCTGTGAGGATCTTCTTTTGAATTATTAATTATTTGCTTATCTGAAGCCCCATAATCTGGTTCACCCTCACACATCCACCCTGGAGGAATACATTTTAGTATACCTGTACACTGGAACTGTCCTGGACGGTACTCTAATGGAACACATTCTGGTGATTCATCTGTGCCGTCATTACAGTCTGGTAAGATGTCATACTTCCATCCTTCTGGAATACACTGTCCAGTCCTGCGCTGAAACTGATCTAGTCCCCATGTTTTATTCAGTTTACCTCTGGTCCTTTCCCAGTGGTACACTACTATCTGCTGGTAAACCATCTCTAAGATTACCCTTAATCTACTTCCATTATTCCCGGAACTCACGATTTCTTCATGGTTGGTAATAGGGATATTATCATCATCAAATAAACCCTGGTTCATCATCTCCATTTCTTCCTTTGTTTTCATTAATTTCTTTGGATGTGTTCTTCTTCTCTTCATTGGTTCCATGGTTTTATTGTTTGGTATTTCTTCCGTTTTTAGTTTTCTATCATTTTTTATTTCTTTGGTACTCTCATTTCTTAATTCTTCTCTTTTTAATCTGTCCTCTCTTAATTTTTCCCTAAACAGTTTATTATCATTACTTATATCATCCAGTTTCTTCATTGTCGACTGGTGGCACTCATCCATTTTCTTGCTTAAATCTTCCCCCATCTTCTTGTAACCTTCTTCCATTCTCTTGAAGTTTTCTTCCATCTTCTCCATCATTATCCTGAACATCTCCTGTATCTTAGCCGTTTCTTCTTGTGTAAGTTCTTCCATTTTGCTTGTTGTTGTTCCCTTTTCTCTGGCTGGATAACCGCTGCCAAGCTGAATTAGGAATTGGGTAAGTAATTACAGTAATTTCCACCCCTAATTACAGCCCTTTAGTTGGACGCCAATTTTGTAATATTACCGTGAGTGGTGGGAATAATAAAATAAATATCGATGTATGTTAATTGTGCTCTCCTGTAAGTCCCACTGGTTGTGCTAGTCGATTTTGTAATAAAACGATATTGCAAAATATAGCTGAATTTACAATGTGTGTAGTAACGTAGCTAATATCTTCTTGTCTTCGTTATGCTCTCACTGTTGATCTTCACTTTTGTTATAAAACCATACTATAATTGTAATTGTATAGTGTTCTGGTATAATATTACCCAGAATAATTTTTATGGTGTGTATGTGTAGTAGTGACGTTCCGCTCTGGGAATCGTCGATTTGGTAAAGTTCCTGGTCTTTGTTGTTATCAAATAAACTCGGTGTATATGGCTGTGGTAGCAATTTGAAATAAAATATAAATTTAAAATTTATATTTATAAAAAAAAAATTTTGGAAAAAATGTTTTCGGTGTATTTATGTGCTTAATATTTAGGAATAAATCGAGGTTGTTGATCGTAATTATAATTATAATGGTATGGTGTTTATTTTGGTAATAAATTTCTGTTCTGTAAATTTGTTAAAAATACAATATAATTAACTTCAAGTTAGGCTAAAATGGCTCTCTTCTTCTTACTCTTGAAATGTTGTAGTTTCGCATATACTGCCTTTAAAGATTATCTAGTTTTCTTGGTTAATTAATGGTTATGTCCTTTTATAAGAGAAATCAACTTCAATTTACCAAAAAACAAACAAAAACGTTTATTAAACACAATAATAAAGTTGGTCGATTAATTAATCGAGATTACAATGCCGTATCGACTCGCTCAGGGTCGGTCGATATTAGAAGTTTTACAGTTGTATTATAAAAACAGGTTCTTTGAACGGTTATTAATATAAAAAGCCAGAGAAGGTCAGGGACATGAAAGTATAACACTTACAATTCTAAAAATGTCTTAAATTTAAACAATGCAATGGTAGTTATTAATAATAAAAGTTTATATATAATTTTATTCGAACCAGAAAGCAGTCTACAGTCGTGTCTGATTGCGGTGAAGACATTGGATCAAAATGGCCGCCTGACGCATGCGCGTTGATAGCTTCTAATGTTGACAAAGTACTTGTTGAGATAATATGTCCTTTCTTCGGTTAAATGTTCTTCGCAATTGTATATGATCTTCTGGGGTATAGTTTATTGTCACTGGTGTATCATGGAATAGTTCACTTGTGTAAAAATGTTGTTAAATGGGTATATCTACTGGTGTTTATGCGTGTCAGTTAACCTCGAATTTTCACTTGGTGTTTGGTGCGATTTCAGTGTTATTTCGTTTAATTAGTTATATATGATTTCGTTTATAGGTGTTATGTAGTTCATGGGTCAACTTCACCACTTCACTTTAATTAAAATAGTTAAAAAATTTAATTTTACATAAAATGATTCCGTACTCCGTTATAACGTAACGGCCATTAAAGTTTGGTTCTATCAAATATTCACATGAAGTGCTCTCTTCGAGGTATAATAATGAACTGTCTGTATTTCCTTCGTCTCATGAAAATCTTAGCCTATATAATATATCTCATACATTGTTTCAAATTGCCATAACTTCCGACACACTTTAATTTCGTGCACTAAGCTTAGAATGTAATTTCGTTATTATTTAACTGTTTGAAATATTAAATACATATTCGTTTTCACTATTCTATTCTACTCATTTTGATAGTAATTAAGTTAGTATTACAAAGTTTTATCTGAAAATTATATTTCTTATAATTTTTGGGAGGTAGGCCTAAAATTATACTTCCTGTCTTCTAAGTAAATAATAGCCATTTTCCCTAATATAATTATTATTCTATTAAATCTGAAATTTGTATAATTATTAATTCTCACTTATTTTATTGCAACTTAGTATATTAATGATGGTTTTTTAATACAATTCATTTGTATATGACTCCCCCTAGGATAATGTCATTGAATCTATTTCAGTTTTAATGGTATTTTATTAGACAATTAAATAATTTTATTCATATAATGACCATATCTTTAGAAAGCCTTATTTACATCGTATTTAATATGTTGAGTTTATCTTGCCTAAATATTGTCATTTTATCTGGTTTATAAGACTAGGTTTGTTAATTATTCTGCAGTTTAAATTCATTACATGGCCTAGATTTGATGTGTGGCTAATTTCCAAATGTTTTATTAATGTAGTTATTTTATATCCTTCTCTGACTGGTATAACAGTAATTATTGATTATATAATTAACATATAACATCTCTCTATATCAAAACTGGTGTTCTGAATAACATTGTTTTGTATATCACCTAATAACATAAATAAAAAATATTCTATAACATTGGAATGGTATCTATTTTTAGATATGTCATTCCTAAATTAAAATGAACAATAAAATAACAAATTATAACACTAACATTTCTTATGAATAATCCTTACTTATCTAATTACTATATGTAATAGGAACCTAACATCCTGGTTACATATAATGGTTAACATCTTATACTACTCAACATTAACAATTTGTTTTGTAATTCCCCATTTTACAGGATTTATGCCCCCTCTTTAAGTATAACCCTGGCTATCTAAGTTATATTCCATTCTATGGAATGTTCATACAGCTTTAGTAGCTTTTTATTAGTAACATTACTATTTCATTATCAAATAGACACTGTTCATAAAACTTAAAGTTTATTACTTTGTACTGTAACTCATGCACCTTTTTAAAGTTTATTAGTTATAATTTGATCACTTGCACTTGTCTATGGTGAATTATCAATATATTTACTAGTCTTTTTCTAGTTTTTAACATGAAATATTCAACCATGGGGGGAACTGTGAAGATTTGTTTATACAAACTAAACAATAACTTTTTGAATGCACTTATATGTAATACTACTAACACTTTTAGTTTTTTGTCAGTTTTACAGTGATATGGTTTTTTAGGGTGTTATACTTTCTCTTTGGACATTCATTGATTTTGGGGTTTTTTGGGGGTTCTTTCCCTATGGGGTTTTTGTTTTATATGGGTCGTCTTAATTATTCTTCTTTCTTCTTTGAGTTTGGTTATTCTTCCTTTTTCTGTAGTTTTGGATTATTCTTCCTTCTTCTTTCTTCTCTAGTTTTAATTAGTCTTCTTTCTTCTGTAGTTTTTATTTTTATTATTCTTCTTTCTTCTTTGAGTTTGGTTATTCTTCTTTCTTCCGTAGTTTTAATTTTGGGTTATTCTTCTTTCTTCTTTCTTCAGTAAATTTGGTTATTCTTCTTTCTTCTTTAGTTTTAATTATTCTTCTTTCTTCTCTCTTCAGTAGTAGCAGTTTTAATTAGTTCTTCTTTCTTCTCTAGTTTTAATTATTCTTCTTTCTTCTTTGAGTTTGGTTATTCTTCTTTCTTCCTTCTTCAGTAGTAGTAGATTTGGTTGTTCTTCTTTCTTCAGTGGTTTTGGTTATTCTTCTTTCTTCTTTCTTCAGTAGATTTGATTATTCTTCTTTCTTCTTTCTTCAGTAGTTTTGGTTATTCTTCTTTCTTCAGTAGTTTTAGTTTTGGGTTATTCTTCTTTCTTCTTTCTTCAGTAAATTTGGTTATTCTTCTTTCTTCTTTAGTTTTAATTATTCTTCTTTCTTCTCTCTTCAGTAGTTTTGGTTTTGAGTTATTCTTCTCTCTTCTCTAGTTTTAATTATTCTTCTTTCTTCTTTGGTTATAATTATTCTTCTTTCTTCTGTCTTCAGTAGCTTTGATTGTTCTTCTTTCTTCTTTCTTCAGTAGTTTTAATTAGTCTTCTTTCTTCTTTAGTTTTAATTATTCTTCTTTCTTCTCTAGTTTTAATTATTCTTCTTTCTTCTTTGGTTTTAATTATTCTTCTTTCTTCTTTGGTTTTAATTATTCTTCTTTCTTCTGTTTTCAGTTGCTTTGATTGTTCTTCTTTCTTCTCTCTTCTGTAGTTTTAGTTTTGGGTTATTCTTCCTTTTTCTTTCTTCAGTAGTAGTAGTTTTAATTAGTCTTCTTTCTTCTTTCTTCTTTAGCTTTGATTGTTCTTCTTTTTTCTTTAGTTTTAATTAGTCTTCTTTCTTCTTTCTTCAGTAGTAGTAGTTTTAATTAGTCTTCTTTCTTCTTTGAGTTTGGTTATTTTTCTTTCTTCTTTAGCTTTGATTAGTCTTCTTTCTTCTTTCTTCAGTAGTTTTGGTTTTGAGTTATTCTTCTTTCTTCTCTAGTTTTAATTATTCTTCTTTCTTCTTTGGTTTTAATTATTCTTCTTTCTTCTTTCTTCTTTCTTCTTTCTTCAGTAGTTTTAATTTTGACTATTCTTCCTTCTTCTGTAGTTTTGGTTATTCTTCTTTCTTCTTTCTTCAGTGATTTTAATTATTCTTCTTTCTTCTGTCTTCAGTAGCTTTAATTAGTCTTCTTTCTTCTTTCTTCAGTAGTAGTAGTTTTAATTAGTCTTCTTTCTTCTGTCTTCAGTTGCTTTGATTGTTCTTCCTTCTTCTTTCTTCTGTAGTTTTACGCTGTGCATGCCTTTGTTTCTTCTAGTCTGGTTTCCTTGTTGGGGTATATTAATTGCCTGCTTCTATCTTAGCTGGGTAATTTTGTTATTAACATTTTTAGTCTTCTGGTTTTTTAAAATTTTGTAGTATATTATAGTATTTGCAGAAATTTTCTTTATTTAATCTTTCTTGTGAATATATTATTAAATAGTGCATTTTAAATGATTCTCCTCTGGATATTCCATATATTAGAGCTTTAGTAATGATCATTGAGTAATGCATTTGTGTGGATTATCTGTCACGCTACAGATTGCTCTCTTCCAGAAGTGATTAGTTCAGATCATACTTAGTTTGTCTGAAGTAATTGCTTATGACATTATATAATAAATTATATTTCTTTACTTCCTTCACAATTCTAAAAATTTTTTCTTCTATATTTTGAGCTTATCTATATTTCATTATTAACTGGATTCTTACTGATAGTAATAGTCATCTGAGGTTCGTTATTTTTTATTTTTCCATTTTCTTCTTAACTTGTTTCTTTATCCTTGGAATATTTATTCCCTAAAATTCCCTAATACGTTAGCTGGGGCAGTGTCCAGAGGGGCTCTGTAGGCTTCACACTCTGCTGGCCATACTACGTCATTTATTGATTACAGAGGTAAATCATCTCTGATCAATACATAATAATACTGCTGGACTTATCTCAGACAGTCATTAATAAAAATTATATAAGAATAGTCCACCTTATAAATATAAAAAAAAAAATTATATATCTTTGGATATTTCACTTCGTATACGAACAGATCTATTAATATTTTTATCTTAGTGAATTTCTATCTCAGTTATTTTTCTCAATGGTTAGCTCTGCTGGCATTTTATTTCTCCTTGTGGTTGGAAGCTGGTATACTATAATTATCACTCATTATTCAGTATAAAGTTTTTAATTCTCTGTCATATTTTGACTGTTATTACAATCTCCTTCTGGTCATTGGTAGCATATATTTTGTATTATATTTTTGTCTCTTTCTTAATTCTTATTAATCGTTCCACTAGTATTATGTTTTTTCAATTACTCTTTTAATTGTCTTTCTTATAACTGACATTTATTATATGATCATCTTTTTCTTATGGATTTATTTATATATAGTTTTTCCTTTCTTTTTCAAAATTTTATTCTGCTCTTGCTTTTTATACAAATGCACTCTTTAATTATTAATTCCATATGTTTAATATCTCTGTTTATTTGACATAAAATTCTCATTAATTTTACTTCACAATAATTTTATTCATTTAAATTGTATCAGTGGTTTGTACTGCCATTTCTTTATTCTTGAAAGTTTTTTCAGAATTGGTCCCATATATAATTGTTTGTAATGTGTTATCCAAATTCTTTTTCTTCTTGTTCATTTCTAAAATTTTTTTTTTTTTTTTTTTTTTTTTTTTTTTTTTTTTTTTTTTTTTTTTTAAATAGTAGGTAGTAAGTTGTTCTTACTTGGGTTTTTGAATTTTGTGGTTTAATTCAAAATTCATTTTCTTTTTGATTCATAAATTGTTTTTTAAATAATAGGTAGTAAGTAGTCATTACTTCATTTTTGAATTTAGCGGTTTAATTCAAAATTCATTTTCTCTTTGATTCATAAATGGTTTCCTAAATAATAGGTAGTAAGTTGTTCTTACTTCTTTTTTGAATTTTGGTGGATTAATTCAAAATTCATTTTCTTTTTGATTCATAAATTGTTTTCTAAATGGTAGGTAGTAAGTTGTTCTTACTTCTTTTTAGAATTTGACGGTGATTTAATTCAAAATTCAATCTTCCATTCATTCAATTATTCATAATGTTTTTTCATAAATATGGTTAACTTATCATATTATTACCCTAAATATGGTATTAGCTCCCTTCTTTTCTTTACTTCAAGTGTACTTCTTATTATTGATTTTCTTTTATATACCCAGGTTGAAGATTTTTATTAGGTTGCACAGTTGCTCATAATTTCTTTTTCTTTGACATAGGTTTTTGGTCGTCGTCGGTTCTCATGACATCCATTTTCTTTTTGTGGAGGTGTATGGTATTAGACTTAACCGTAGTCTGTTACTTCAGTTGCTCTCATTGTCCGGATGACCATAGTTTTCATCATCGTTCCGGTACTAGTGACATCTCTGGCCTTTGTCTTGTATTTCATTTTTCTGGCTGCTATTCCTTTGTTGGCTGCTAAGCTTATTCGGCTCCCTCTATCATAGTGTTTTATACACCAGTACGTCTCTGGTCCATATGTGGTATTGCATGAAAAATATCTGTGAGGATCTTCTTTTGAATTATTAATTATTTGCTTATCTGAAGCCCCATAATCTGGTTCACCCTCACACATCCACCCTGGAGGAATACATTTTAGTATACCTGTACACTGGAACTGTCCTGGACGGTACTCTAATGGAACACATTCTGGTGATTCATCTGTGCCGTCATTACAGTCTGGTAAGATGTCATACTTCCATCCTTCTGGAATACACTGTCCAGTCCTGCGCTGAAACTGATCTAGTCCCCATGTTTTATTCAGTTTACCTCTGGTCCTTTCCCAGTGGTACACTACTATCTGCTGGTAAACCATCTCTAAGATTACCCTTAATCTACTTCCATTATTCCCGGAACTCACGATTTCTTCATGGTTGGTAATAGGGATATTATCATCATCAAATAAACCCTGGTTCATCATCTCCATTTCTTCCTTTGTTTTCATTAATTTCTTTGGATGTGTTCTTCTTCTCTTCATTGGTTCCATGGTTTTATTGTTTGGTATTTCTTCCGTTTTTAGTTTTCTATCATTTTTTATTTCTTTGGTACTCTCATTTCTTAATTCTTCTCTTTTTAATCTGTCCTCTCTTAATTTTTCCCTAAACAGTTTATTATCATTACTTATATCATCCAGTTTCTTCATTGTCGACTGGTGGCACTCATCCATTTTCTTGCTTAAATCTTCCCCCATCTTCTTGTAACCTTCTTCCATTCTCTTGAAGTTTTCTTCCATCTTCTCCATCATTATCCTGAACATCTCCTGTATCTTAGCCGTTTCTTCTTGTGTAAGTTCTTCCATTTTGCTTGTTGTTGTTCCCTTTTCTCTGGCTGGATAACCGCTGCCAAGCTGAATTAGGAATTGGGTAAGTAATTACAGTAATTTCCACCCCTAATTACAGCCCTTTAGTTGGACGCCAATTTTGTAATATTACCGTGAGTGGTGGGAATAATAAAATAAATATCGATGTATGTTAATTGTGCTCTCCTGTAAGTCCCACTGGTTGTGCTAGTCGATTTTGTAATAAAACGATATTGCAAAATATAGCTGAATTTACAATGTGTGTAGTAACGTAGCTAATATCTTCTTGTCTTCGTTATGCTCTCACTGTTGATCTTCACTTTTGTTATAAAACCATACTATAATTGTAATTGTATAGTGTTCTGGTATAATATTACCCAGAATAATTTTTATGGTGTGTATGTGTAGTAGTGACGTTCCGCTCTGGGAATCGTCGATTTGGTAAAGTTCCTGGTCTTTGTTGTTATCAAATAAACTCGGTGTATATGGCTGTGGTAGCAATTTGAAATAAAATATAAATTTAAAATTTATATTTATAAAAAAAAAATTTTGGAAAAAATGTTTTCGATGTATTTATGTGCTTAATATTTAGGAATAAATCGAGGTTGTTGATCGTAATTATAATTATAATGGTATGGTGTTTATTTTGGTAATAAATTTCTGTTCTGTAAATTTGTTAAAAAGACAATATAATTAACTTCAAGTTAGGCTAAAATGGCTCTCTTCTTCTTACTCTTGAAATGTTGTAGTTTCGCATATACTGCCTTTAAAGATTATCTAGTTTTCTTGGTTAATTAATGGTTATGTCCTTTTATAAGAGAAATCAACTTCAATTTACCAACAAACAAACAAAAACGTTTATTAAACACAATAATAAAGTTGGTCGATTAATTAATCGAGATTACAATGCCGTATCGACTCGCTCAGGGTCGGTCGATATTAGAAGTTTTACAGTTGTATTATAAAAACAGGTTCTTTGAACGGTTATTAATATAAAAAGCCAGAGAAGGTCAGGGACATGAAAGTATAACACTTACAATTCTAAAAATGTCTTAAATTTAAACAATGCAATGGTAGTTATTAATAATAAAAGTTTATATATAATTTTATTCGAACCAGAAAGCAGTCTACAGTCGTGTCTGATTGCGGTGAAGACATTGGATCAAAATGGCCGCCTGACGCATGCGCGTTGATAGCTTCTAATGTTGACAAAGTACTTGTTGAGATAATATGTCCTTTCTTCGGTTAAATGTTCTTCGCAATTGTATATGATCTTCTGGGGTATAGTTTATTGTCACTGGTGTATCATGGAATAGTTCACTTGTGTAAAAATGTTGTTAAATGGGTATATCTACTGGTGTTTATGCGTGTCAGTTAACCTCGAATTTTCACTTGGTGTTTGGTGCGATTTCAGTGTTATTTCGTTTAATTAGTTATATATGATTTCGTTTATAGGTGTTATGTAGTTCATGGGTCAACTTCACCACTTCACTTTAATTAAAATAGTTAAAAAATTTAATTTTACATAAAATGATTCCGTACTCCGTTATAACGTAACGGCCATTAAAGTTTGGTTCTATCAAATATTCACATGAAGTGCTCTCTTCGAGGTATAATAATGAACTGTCTGTATTTCCTTCGTCTCATGAAAATCTTAGCCTATATAATATATCTCATACATTGTTTCAAATTGCCATAACTTCCGACACACTTTAATTTCGTGCACTATGCTTAGAATGTAATTTCGTTATTATTTAACTGTTTGAAATATTAAATACATATTCGTTTTCACTATTCTATTCTACTCATTTTGATAGTAATTAAGTTAGTATTACAAAGTTTTATCTGAAAATTATATTTCTTATAATTTTTGGGAGGTAGGCCTAAAATTATACTTCCTGTCTTCTAAGTAAATTATAGCCATTTTCCCTAATATAATTATTATTCTATTAAATCTGAAATTTGTATAATTATCAATTCTCACTTATTTTATTGCAACTTAGTATATTAATGATGGTTTTTTAATACAATTCATTTGTATATGACTCCCCCTAGGATAATGTCAGTGAATCTATTTCAGTTTTAATGGTATTTTATTAGACAATTAAATAATTTTATTCATATAATGACCATATCTTTAGAAAGCCTTATTTACATCGTATTTAATATGTTGAGTTTATCTTGCCTAAATATTGTCATTTTATCTGGTTTATAAGACTAGGTTTGTTAATTATTCTGCAGTTTAAATTCATTACATGGCCTAGATTTGATGTGTGGCTAATTTCCAAATGTTTTATTAATGTAGTTATTTTATATCCTTCTCTGACTGGTATAACAGTAATTATTGATTATATAATTAACATATAACATCTCTCTATATCAAAACTGGTGTTCTGAATAACATTGTTTTGTATATCACCTAATAACATAAATAAAAAATATTCTATAACATTGGAATGGTATCTATTTTTAAATATGTCATTCCTAAATTAAAATGAACAATAAAATAACAAATTATAACACTAACATTTCTTATGAATAATCCTTACTTTCTAATTACTATATGTAATAGGAACCTAACATCCTGGTTACATATAATGGTTAACATCTTATACTACTCAACATTAACAATTTGTTTTGTAATTCCCCATTTTACAGGATTTATGCCCCCTCTTTAAGTATAACCCTGGCTATCTAAGTTATATTCCATTCTATGGAATGTTCATACAGCTTTAGTAGCTTTTTATTAGTAACATTACTATTTCATTATCAAATAGACACTGTTCATAAAACTTAAAGTTTATTACTTTGTACTGTAACTCATGCACCTTTTTAAAGTTTATTAGTTATAATTTGATCACTTGCACTTGTCTATGGTGAATTATCAATATATTTACTAGTCTTTTTCTAGTTTTTAACATGAAATATTCAACCATGGGGGGAACTGTGAAGATTTGTTTATACAAACTAAACAATAACTTTTTGAATGCACTTATATGTAATACTACTAACACTTTTAGTTTTTTGTCAGTTTTACAGTGATATGGTTTTTTAGGGTGTTATACTTTCTCTTTGGACATTCATTGATTTTGGGGTTTTTTGGGGGTTCTTTCCCTATGGGGTTTTTGTTTTATATGGGTCGTCTTAATTATTCTTCTTTCTTCTTTCAGTTTGGTTATTCTTCCTTTTTCTGTAGTTTTGGATTATTCTTCCTTCTTCTTTCTTCTCTAGTTTTAATTAGTCTTCTTTCTTCTGTAGTTTTTATTTTTATTATTCTTCTTTCTTCTTTGAGTTTGGTTATTCTTCTTTCTTCCGTAGTTTTAATTTTGGGTTATTCTTCTTTCTTCTTTCTTCAGTAAATTTGGTTATTCTTCTTTCTTCTTTAGTTTTAATTATTCTTCTTTCTTCTCTCTTCAGTAGTAGCAGTTTTAATTAGTTCTTCTTTCTTCTCTAGTTTTAATTATTCTTCTTTCTTCTTTGAGTTTGGTTATTCTTCTTTCTTCCTTCTTCAGTAGTAGTAGATTTGGTTGTTCTTCTTTCTTCAGTGGTTTTGGTTATTCTTCTTTCTTCTTTCTTCAGTAGATTTGATTATTCTTCTTTCTTCTTTCTTCAGTAGTTTTGGTTATTCTTCTTTCTTCAGTAGTTTTAGTTTTGGGTTATTCTTCTTTCTTCTTTCTTCAGTAAATTTGGTTATTCTTCTTTCTTCTTTAGTTTTAATTATTCTTCTTTCTTCTCTCTTCAGTAGTTTTGGTTTTGAGTTATTCTTCTCTCTTCTCTAGTTTTAATTATTCTTCTTTCTTCTTTGGTTTTAATTATTCTTCTTTCTTCTGTCTTCAGTAGCTTTGATTGTTCTTCTTTCTTCTTTCTTCAGTAGTTTTAATTAGTCTTCTTTCTTCTTTAGTTTTAATTATTCTTCTTTCTTCTCTAGTTTTAATTATTCTTCTTTCTTCTTTGGTTTTAATTATTCTTCTTTCTTCTTTGGTTTTAATTATTCTTCTTTCTTCTGTTTTCAGTTGCTTTCATTGTTCTTCTTTCTTCTCTCTTCTGTAGTTTTAGTTTTGGGTTATTCTTCCTTCTTCTTTCTTCAGTAGTAGTAGTTTTAATTAGTCTTCTTTCTTCTTTCTTCTTTAGCTTTGATTGTTCTTCTTTCTTCTTTAGTTTTAATTAGTCTTCTTTCTTCTTTCTTCAGTAGTAGTAGTTTTAATTAGTCTTCTTTCTTCTTTGAGTTTGGTTATTTTTCTTTCTTCTTTAGCTTTGATTAGTCTTCTTTCTTCTTTCTTCAGTAGTTTTGGTTTTGAGTTATTCTTCTTTCTTCTCTAGTTTTAATTATTCTTCTTTCTTCTTTGGTTTTAATTATTCTTCTTTCTTCTTTCTTCTTTCTTCAGTAGTTTTAATTTTGACTATTCTTCCTTCTTCTGTAGTTTTGGTTATTCTTCTTTCTTCTTTCTTCAGTGATTTTAATTATTCTTCTTTCTTCTGTCTTCAGTAGCTTTAATTAGTCTTCTTTCTTCTTTCTTCAGTAGTAGTAGTTTTAATTAGTCTTCTTTCTTCTGTCTTCAGTTGCTTTGATTGTTCTTCCTTCTTCTTTCTTCTGTAGTTTTACGCTGTGCATACCTTTGTTTCTTCTAGTCTGGTTTCCTTGTCGGGGTATATTAATTGCCTGCTTCTATCTTACCTGGGTAATTTTGTTATTAACATTTTTAGTCTTCTGGTTTTTTAAAATTTTGTATTATATTATAGTATTGGCAGAAATTTTCTTTATTTAACCTTTCTTGTGAATATATTATTAAATAGTGCATTTTAAATGATTCTCCTCTGGATATTCCATATATTAGAGCTTTATTAATGATCATTGAGTAATGCATTTGTGTGGATTATCTGTCACGCTGCAGATTGCTCTCTTCCAGAAGTGATTAGTTCAGATCATACTTAGTTTGTCTGAAGTAATTGCTTATGACATTATATTATAAATTATATTTCTTTACTTCCTTCACAATTCTAAAAATTTTTTCTTCTATATTTTGAGCTTATCTATATTTCATTATTAACTGGATTCTTACTGATAGTAATAGTCATCTGAGGTTCGTTATTTTTTATTTTTCCATTTTCTTCTTAACTTGTTTCTTTATCCTTGGGATATTTATTCCCTAAAATTCCCTAATACGTTAGCTGGGGCAGTGTCCAGAGGGGCTCTGTAGGCTTCACACTCTGCTGGCCATACTACGTCATTTATTGATTACAGAGGTAAATCATCTCTGATCAATACATAATAATACTGCTGGACTTATCTCAGACAGTCATTAATAAAAATTATATAAGAATAGTCCACCTTATGACTATAAAAAAAAAAATTAAATATCTTTGGATATTTCACTTCGTATACGAACAGATCTATTAATATTTTTATCTTAGTGAATTTCTATCTCAGTTATTTTCCTCAATGGTTAGCTCTGCTGGCATTTTATTTTTCCTTGTGGTTGGAAGCTGGTATAATATAATTATCACTCATTATTCAGTATAAAGTTTATAATTCTCTGTCATATTTTGACTGTTATTACAATCTCCTTCTGGTCATTGGTAGCATATATTTTGTATTATATTTTTGTTTCTTTCTTAATTCTTATGAATCGTTCCACTAGTCTTATGTTTTTTCAATTACTCTTTTAATTGTCTTTCTTATAACTGACATTTATTATATGATCATCTTTTTCTTATGGATTTATTTATATATAGTTTTTCCTTTCTTTTTCAAAATTTTATTCTGCTCTTGCTTTTTATACAAATGCACTCTTTAATTATTAATTCCATATGTTTAATATCTCTGTTTATTTGACATAAAATTCTCATTAATTTTACTTCACAATAATTTTATTCATTTAAATTGTATCAGTGGTTTGTACTGCCATTTCTTTATTCTTGAAAGTTTTTTCAGAATTGGTCCCATATATAATTGTTTGTAATGTGTTATCCAAATTCTTTTTCTTCTTGTTCATTTCTAAAATTTTTTTTTTTTTTTTTTTTTTTTTTTTTTTTTTTTTTTTTTTTTTTTAATAGTAGGTAGTAAGTTGTTCTTACTTGGGTTTTTGAATTTTGTGGTTTAATTCAAAATTCATTTTCTTTTTGATTCATAAATTGTTTTTTAAATAATAGGTAGTAAGTAGTCATTACTTCATTTTTGAATTTAGCGGTTTAATTCAAAATTCATTTTCTCTTTGATTCATAAATGGTTTCCTAAATAATAGGTAGTAAGTTGTTCTTACTTCTTTTTTGAATTTTGGTGGATTAATTCAAAATTCATTTTCTTTTTGATTCATAAATTGTTTTCTAAATGGTAGGTAGTAAGTTGTTCTTACTTCTTTTTAGAATTTGACGGTGATTTAATTCAAAATTCAATCTTCCATTCATTCAATTATTCATAATGTTTTTTCATAAATATGGTTAACTTATCATATTATTACCCTAAATATGGTATTAGCTCCCTTCTTTTCTTTACTTCAAGTGTACTTCTTATTATTGATTTTCTTTTATATACCCAGGTTGAAGATTTTTATTAGGTTGCACAGTTGCTCATAATTTCTTTTTCTTTGACATAGGTTTTTGGTCGTCGTCGGTTCTCATGACATCCATTTTCTTTTTGTGGAGGTGTATGGTATTAGACTTAACCGTAGTCTGTTACTTCAGTTGCTCTCATTGTCCGGATGACCATAGTTTTCATCATCGTTCCGGTACTAGTGACATCTCTGGCCTTTGTCTTGTATTTCATTTTTCTGGCTGCTATTCCTTTGTTGGCTGCTAAGCTTATTCGGCTCCCTCTATCATAGTGTTTTATACACCAGTACGTCTCTGGTCCATATGTGGTATTGCATGAAAAATATCTGTGAGGATCTTCTTTTGAATTATTAATTATTTGCTTATCTGAAGCCCCATAATCTGGTTCACCCTCACACATCCACCCTGGAGGAATACATTTTAGTATACCTGTACACTGGAACTGTCCTGGACGGTACTCTAATGGAACACATTCTGGTGATTCATCTGTGCCGTCATTACAGTCTGGTAAGATGTCATACTTCCATCCTTCTGGAATACACTGTCCAGTCCTGCGCTGAAACTGATCTAGTCCCCATGTTTTATTCAGTTTACCTCTGGTCCTTTCCCAGTGGTACACTACTATCTGCTGGTAAACCATCTCTAAGATTACCCTTAATCTACTTCCATTATTCCCGGAACTCACGATTTCTTCATGGTTGGTAATAGGGATATTATCATCATCAAATAAACCCTGGTTCATCATCTCCATTTCTTCCTTTGTTTTCATTAATTTCTTTGGATGTGTTCTTCTTCTCTTCATTGGTTCCATGGTTTTATTGTTTGGTATTTCTTCCGTTTTTAGTTTTCTATCATTTTTTATTTCTTTGGTACTCTCATTTCTTAATTCTTCTCTTTTTAATCTGTCCTCTCTTAATTTTTCCCTAAACAGTTTATTATCATTACTTATATCATCCAGTTTCTTCATTGTCGACTGGTGGCACTCATCCATTTTCTTGCTTAAATCTTCCCCCATCTTCTTGTAACCTTCTTCCATTCTCTTGAAGTTTTCTTCCATCTTCTCCATCATTATCCTGAACATCTCCTGTATCTTAGCCGTTTCTTCTTGTGTAAGTTCTTCCATTTTGCTTGTTGTTGTTCCCTTTTCTCTGGCTGGATAACCGCTGCCAAGCTGAATTAGGAATTGGGTAAGTAATTACAGTAATTTCCACCCCTAATTACAGCCCTTTAGTTGGACGCCAATTTTGTAATATTACCGTGAGTGGTGGGAATAATAAAATAAATATCGATGTATGTTAATTGTGCTCTCCTGTAAGTCCCACTGGTTGTGCTAGTCGATTTTGTAATAAAACGATATTGCAAAATATAGCTGAATTTACAATGTGTGTAGTAACGTAGCTAATATCTTCTTGTCTTCGTTATGCTCTCACTGTTGATCTTCACTTTTGTTATAAAACCATACTATAATTGTAATTGTATAGTGTTCTGGTATAATATTACCCAGAATAATTTTTATGGTGTGTATGTGTAGTAGTGACGTTCCGCTCTGGGAATCGTCGATTTGGTAAAGTTCCTGGTCTTTGTTGTTATCAAATAAACTCGGTGTATATGGCTGTGGTAGCAATTTGAAATAAAATATAAATTTAAAATTTATATTTATAAAAAAAAAATTTTGGAAAAAATGTTTTCGATGTATTTATGTGCTTAATATTTAGGAATAACGAGGTTGTTGATCGTAATTATAATTATAATGGTATGGTGTTTATTTTGGTAATAAATTTCTGTTCTGTAAATTTGTTAAAAAGACAATATAATTAACTTCAAGTTAGGCTAAAATGGCTCTCTTCTTCTTACTCTTGAAATGTTGTAGTTTCGCATATACTGCCTTTAAAGATTATCTAGTTTTCTTGGTTAATTAATGGTTATGTCCTTTTATAAGAGAAATCAACTTCAATTTACCAAAAAACAAACAAAAACGTTTATTAAACACAATAATAAAGTTGGTCGATTAATTAATCGAGATTACAATGCCGTATCGACTCGCTCAGGGTCGGTCGATATTAGAAGTTTTACAGTTGTATTATAAAAACAGGTTCTTTGAACGGTTATTAATATAAAAAGCCAGAGAAGGTCAGGGACATGAAAGTATAACACTTACAATTCTAAAAATGTCTTAAATTTAAACAATGCAATGGTAGTTATTAATAATAAAAGTTTATATATAATTTTATTCGAACCAGAAAGCAGTCTACAGTCGTGTCTGATTGCGGTGAAGACATTGGATCAAAATGGCCGCCTGACGCATGCGCGTTGATAGCTTCTAATGTTGACAAAGTACTTGTTGAGATAATATGTCCTTTCTTCGGTTAAATGTTCTTCGCAATTGTATATGATCTTCTGGGGTATAGTTTATTGTCACTGGTGTATCATGGAATAGTTCACTTGTGTAAAAATGTTGTTAAATGGGTATATCTACTGGTGTTTATGCGTGTCAGTTAACCTCGAATTTTCACTTGGTGTTTGGTGCGATTTCAGTGTTATTTCGTTTAATTAGTTATATATGATTTCGTTTATAGGTGTTATGTAGTTCATGGGTCAACTTCACCACTTCACTTTAATTAAAATAGTTAAAAAATTTAATTTTACATAAAATGATTCCGTACTCCGTTATAACGTAACGGCCATTAAAGTTTGGTTCTATCAAATATTCACATGAAGTGCTCTCTTCGAGGTATAATAATGAACTGTCTGTATTTCCTTCGTCTCATGAAAATCTTAGCCTATATAATATATCTCATACATTGTTTCAAATTGCCTTAACTTCCGACACACTTTAATTTCGTGCACTATGCTTAGAATGTAATTTCGTTATTATTTAACTGTTTGAAATATTAAATACATATTCGTTTTCACTATTCTATTCTACTCATTTTGATAGTAATTAAGTTAGTATTACAAAGTTTTATCTGAAAATTATATTTCTTATAATTTTTGGGAGGTAGGCCTAAAATTATACTTCCTGTCTTCTAAGTAAATAATAGCCATTTTCCCTAATATAATTATTATTCTATTAAATCTGAAATTTGTATAATTATCAATTCTCACTTATTTTATTGCAACTTAGTATATTAATGATGGTTTTTTAATACAATTCATTTGTATATGACTCCCCCTAGGATAATGTCAGTGAATCTATTTCAGTTTTAATGGTATTTTATTAGACAATTAAATAATTTTATTCATATAATGACCATATCTTTAGAAAGCCTTATTTACATCGTATTTAATATGTTGAGTTTATCTTGCCTAAATATTGTCATTTTATCTGGTTTATAAGACTAGGTTTGTTAATTATTCTGCAGTTTAAATTCATTACATGGCCTAGATTTGATGTGTGGCTAATTTCCAAATGTTTTATTAATGTAGTTATTTTATATCCTTCTCTGACTGGTATAACAGTAATTATTGATTATATAATTAACATATAACATCTCTCTATATCAAAACTGGTGTTCTGAATAACATTGTTTTGTATATCACCTAATAACATAAATAAAAAATATTCTATAACATTGGAATGGTATCTATTTTTAGATATGTCATTCCTAAATTAAAATGAACAATAAAATAACAAATTATAACACTAACATTTCTTATGAATAATCCTTACTTATCTAATTACTATATGTAATAGGAACCTAACATCCTGGTTACATATAATGGTTAACATCTTATACTACTCAACATTAACAATTTGTTTTGTAATTCCCCATTTTACAGGATTTATGCCCCCTCTTTAAGTATAACCCTGGCTATCTAAGTTATATTCCATTCTATGGAATGTTCATACAGCTTTAGTAGCTTTTTATTAGTAACATTACTATTTCATTATCAAATAGACACTGTTCATAAAACTTAAAGTTTATTACTTTGTACTGTAACTCATGCACCTTTTTAAAGTTTATTAGTTATAATTTGATCACTTGCACTTGTCTATGGTGAATTATCAATATATTTACTAGTCTTTTTCTAGTTTTTAACATGAAATATTCAACCATGGGGGGAACTGTGAAGATTTGTTTATACAAACTAAACAATAACTTTTTGAATGCACTTATATGTAATACTACTAACACTTTTAGTTTTTTGTCAGTTTTACAGTGATATGGTTTTTTAGGGTGTTATACTTTCTCTTTGGACATTCATTGATTTTGGGGTTTTTTGGGGGTTCTTTCCCTATGGGGTTTTTGTTTTATATGGGTCGTCTTAATTATTCTTCTTTCTTCTTTGAGTTTGGTTATTCTTCCTTTTTCTGTAGTTTTGGATTATTCTTCCTTCTTCTTTCTTCTCTAGTTTTAATTAGTCTTCTTTCTTCTGTAGTTTTTATTTTTATTATTCTTCTTTCTTCTTTGAGTTTGGTTATTCTTCTTTCTTCCGTAGTTTTAATTTTGGGTTATTCTTCTTTCTTCTTTCTTCAGTAAATTTGGTTATTCTTCTTTCTTCTTTAGTTTTAATTATTCTTCTTTCTTCTCTCTTCAGTAGTAGCAGCTTTAATTAGTTCTTCTTTCTTCTCTAGTTTTAATTATTCTTCTTTCTTCTTTGAGTTTGGTTATTCTTCTTTCTTCCTTCTTCAGTAGTAGTAGATTTGGTTGTTCTTCTTTCTTCAGTGGTTTTGGTTATTCTTCTTTCTTCTTTCTTCAGTAGATTTGATTATTCTTCTTTCTTCTTTCTTCAGTAGTTTTGGTTATTCTTCTTTCTTCAGTAGTTTTAGTTTTGGGTTATTCTTCTTTCTTCTTTCTTCAGTAAATTTGGTTATTCTTCTTTCTTCTTTAGTTTTAATTATTCTTCTTTCTTCTCTCTTCAGTAGTTTTGGTTTTGAGTTATTCTTCTCTCTTCTCACGTTTTAATTATTCTTCTTTCTTCTTTGGTTTTAATTATTCTTCTTTCTTCTGTCTTCAGTAGCTTTGATTGTTCTTCTTTCTTCTTTCTTCAGTAGTTTTAATTAGTCTTCTTTCTTCTTTAGTTTTAATTATTCTTCTTTCTTCTCTAGTTTTAATTATTCTTCTTTCTTCTTTGGTTTTAATTATTCTTCTTTCTTCTTTGGTTTTAATTATTCTTCTTTCTTCTGTTTTCAGTTGCTTTCATTGTTCTTCTTTCTTCTCTCTTCTGTAGTTTTAGTTTTGGGTTATTCTTCCTTCTTCTTTCTTCAGTAGTAGTAGTTTTAATTAGTCTTCTTTCTTCTTTCTTCTTTAGCTTTGATTGTTCTTCTTTCTTCTTTAGTTTTAATTAGTCTTCTTTCTTCTTTCTTCAGTAGTAGTAGTTTTAATTAGTCTTCTTTCTTCTTTGAGTTTGGTTATTTTTCTTTCTTCTTTAGCTTTGATTAGTCTTCTTTCTTCTTTCTTCAGTAGTTTTGGTTTTGAGTTATTCTTCTTTCTTCTCTAGTTTTAATTATTCTTCTTTCTTCTTTGGTTTTAATTATTCTTCTTTCTTCTTTCTTCTTTCTTCAGTAGTTTTAATTTTGACTATTCTTCCTTCTTCTGTAGTTTTGGTTATTCTTCTTTCTTCTTTCTTCAGTGATTTTAATTATTCTTCTTTCTTCTGTCTTCAGTAGCTTTAATTAGTCTTCTTTCTTCTTTCTTCAGTAGTAGTAGTTTTAATTAGTCTTCTTTCTTCTGTCTTCAGTTGCTTTGATTGTTCTTCCTTCTTCTTTCTTCTGTAGTTTTACGCTGTGCATGCCTTTGTTTCTTCTAGTCTGGTTTCCTTGTTGGGGTATATTAATTGCCTGCTTCTATCTTACCTGGGTAATTTTGTTATTAACATTTTTAGTCTTCTGGTTTTTTAAAATTTTGTAGTATATTATAGTATTTGCAGAAATTTTCTTTATTTAACCTTTCTTGTGAATATATTATTAAATAGTGCATTTTAAATGATTCTCCTCTGGATATTCCATATATTAGAGCTTTATTAATGATCATTGAGTAATGCATTTGTGTGGATTATCTGTCACGCTACAGATTGCTCTCTTCCAGAAGTGATTAGTTCAGATCATACTTAGTTTGTCTGAAGTAATTGCTTATGACATTATATAATAAATTATATTTCTTTACTTCCTTCACAATTCTAAAAATTTTTTCTTCTATATTTTTGAGCTTATCTATATTTCATTATTAACTGGATTCTTACTGATAGTAATAGTCATCTGAGGTTCGTTATTTTTTATTTTTCCATTTTCTTCTTAACTTGTTTCTTTATCCTTGGAATATTTATTCCCTAAAATTCCCTAATACGTTAGCTGGGGCAGTGTCCAGAGGGGCTCTGTAGGCTTCACACTCTGCTGGCCATACTACGTCATTTATTGATTACAGAGGTAAATCATCTCTGATCAATACATAATAATACTGCTGGACTTATCTCAGACAGTCATTAATAAAAATTATATAAGAATAGTCCACCTTATGACTATAAAAAAAAAAATTAAATATCTTTGGATATTTCACTTCGTATACGAACAGATCTATTAATATTTTTATCTTAGTGAATTTCTATCTCAGTTATTTTCCTCAATGGTTAGCTCTGCTGGCATTTTATTTCTCCTTGTGGTTGGAAGCTGGTATAATATAATTATCACTCATTATTCAGTATAAAGTTTTTAATTCTCTGTCATATTTTGACTGTTATTACAATCTCCTTCTGGTCATTGGTAGCATATATTTTGTATTATATTTTTGTTTCTTTCTTAATTCTTATGAATCGTTCCACTAGTATTATGTTTTTTCAATTACTCTTATAATTGTCTTTCTTATAACTGACATTTATTATATGATCATCTTTTTCTTATGGATTTATTTATATATAGTTTTTCCTTTCTTTTTCAAAATTTTATTCTGCTCTTGCTTTTTATACAAATGCACTCTTTAATTATTAATTCCATATGTTTAATATCTCTGTTTATTTGACATAAAATTCTCATTAATTTTACTTCACAATAATTTTATTCATTTAAATTGTATCAGTGGTTTGTACTGCCATTTCTTTATTCTTGAAAGTTTTTTCAGAATTGGTCCCATATATAATTGTTTGTAATGTGTTATCCAAATTCTTTTTCTTCTTGTTCATTTCTAAAATTGTTTTTTTTTTTTTTTTTTTTTTTTTTTAAATAGTAGGTAGTAAGTTGTTCTTACTTGGGTTTTTGAATTTTGTGGTTTAATTCAAAATTCATTTTCTTTTTGATTCATAAATTGTTTTTTAAATAATAGGTAGTAAGTAGTCATTACTTCATTTTTGAATTTAGCGGTTTAATTCAAAATTCATTTTCTCTTTGATTCATAAATGGTTTCCTAAATAATAGGTAGTAAGTTGTTCTTACTTCTTTTTTGAATTTTGGTGGATTAATTCAAAATTCATTTTCTTTTTGATTCATAAATTGTTTTCTAAATGGTAGGTAGTAAGTTGTTCTTACTTCTTTTTAGAATTTGACGGTGATTTAATTCAAAATTCAATCTTCCATTCATTCAATTATTCATAATGTTTTTTCATAAATATGGTTAACTTATCATATTATTACCCTAAATATGGTATTAGCTCCCTTCTTTTCTTTACTTCAAGTGTACTTCTTATTATTGATTTTCTTTTATATACCCAGGTTGAAGATTTTTATTAGGTTGCACAGTTGCTCATAATTTCTTTTTCTTTGACATAGGTTTTTGGTCGTCGTCGGTTCTCATGACATCCATTTTCTTTTTGTGGAGGTGTATGGTATTAGACTTAACCGTAGTCTGTTACTTCAGTTGCTCTCATTGTCCGGATGACCATAGTTTTCATCATCGTTCCGGTACTAGTGACATCTCTGGCCTTTGTCTTGTATTTCATTTTTCTGGCTGCTATTCCTTTGTTGGCTGCTAAGCTTATTCGGCTCCCTCTATCATAGTGTTTTATACACCAGTACGTCTCTGGTCCATATGTGGTATTGCATGAAAAATATCTGTGAGGATCTTCTTTTGAATTATTAATTATTTGCTTATCTGAAGCCCCATAATCTGGTTCACCCTCACACATCCACCCTGGAGGAATACATTTTAGTATACCTGTACACTGGAACTGTCCTGGACGGTACTCTAATGGAACACATTCTGGTGATTCATCTGTGCCGTCATTACAGTCTGGTAAGATGTCATACTTCCATCCTTCTGGAATACACTGTCCAGTCCTGCGCTGAAACTGATCTAGTCCCCATGTTTTATTCAGTTTACCTCTGGTCCTTTCCCAGTGGTACACTACTATCTGCTGGTAAACCATCTCTAAGATTACCCTTAATCTACTTCCATTATTCCCGGAACTCACGATTTCTTCATGGTTGGTAATAGGGATATTATCATCATCAAATAAACCCTGGTTCATCATCTCCATTTCTTCCTTTGTTTTCATTAATTTCTTTGGATGTGTTCTTCTTCTCTTCATTGGTTCCATGGTTTTATTGTTTGGTATTTCTTCCGTTTTTAGTTTTCTATCATTTTTTATTTCTTTGGTACTCTCATTTCTTAATTCTTCTCTTTTTAATCTGTCCTCTCTTAATTTTTCCCTAAACAGTTTATTATCATTACTTATATCATCCAGTTTCTTCATTGTCGACTGGTGGCACTCATCCATTTTCTTGCTTAAATCTTCCCCCATCTTCTTGTAACCTTCTTCCATTCTCTTGAAGTTTTCTTCCATCTTCTCCATCATTATCCTGAACATCTCCTGTATCTTAGCCGTTTCTTCTTGTGTAAGTTCTTCCATTTTGCTTGTTGTTGTTCCCTTTTCTCTGGCTGGATAACCGCTGCCAAGCTGAATTAGGAATTGGGTAAGTAATTACAGTAATTTCCACCCCTAATTACAGCCCTTTAGTTGGACGCCAATTTTGTAATATTACCGTGAGTGGTGGGAATAATAAAATAAATATCGATGTATGTTAATTGTGCTCTCCTGTAAGTCCCACTGGTTGTGCTAGTCGATTTTGTAATAAAACGATATTGCAAAATATAGCTGAATTTACAATGTGTGTAGTAACGTAGCTAATATCTTCTTGTCTTCGTTATGCTCTCACTGTTGATCTTCACTTTTGTTATAAAACCATACTATAATTGTAATTGTATAGTGTTCTGGTATAATATTACCCAGAATAATTTTTATGGTGTGTATGTGTAGTAGTGACGTTCCGCTCTGGGAATCGTCGATTTGGTAAAGTTCCTGGTCTTTGTTGTTATCAAATAAACTCGGTGTATATGGCTGTGGTAGCAATTTGAAATAAAATATAAATTTAAAATTTATATTTATAAAAAAAAAATTTTGGAAAAAATGTTTTCGATGTATTTATGTGCTTAATATTTAGGAATAAATCGAGGTTGTTGATCGTAATTATAATTATAATGGTATGGTGTTTATTTTGGTAATAAATTTCTGTTCTGTAAATTTGTTAAAAAGACAATCCAATTAACTTCAAGTTAGGCTAAAATGGCTCTCTTCTTCTTACTCTTGAAATGTTGTAGTTTCGCATATACTGCCTTTAAAGATTATCTAGTTTTCTTGGTTAATTAATGGTTATGTCCTTTTATAAGAGAAATCAACTTCAATTTACCAAAAAACAAACAAAAACGTTTATTAAACACAATAATAAAGTTGGTCGATTAATTAATCGAGATTACAATGCCGTATCGACTCGCTCAGGGTCGGTCGATATTAGAAGTTTTACAGTTGTATTATAAAAACAGGTTCTTTGAACGGTTATTAATATAAAAAGCCAGAGAAGGTCAGGGACATGAAAGTATAACACTTACAATTCTAAAAATGTCTTAAATTTAAACAATGCAATGGTAGTTATTAATAATAAAAGTTTATATATAATTTTATTCGAACCAGAAAGCAGTCTACAGTCGTGTCTGATTGCGGTGAAGACATTGGATCAAAATGGCCGCCTGACGCATGCGCGTTGATAGCTTCTAATGTTGACAAAGTACTTGTTGAGATAATATGTCCTTTCTTCGGTTAAATGTTCTTCGCAATTGTATATGATCTTCTGGGGTATAGTTTATTGTCACTGGTGTATCATGGAATAGTTCACTTGTGTAAAAATGTTGTTAAATGGGTATATCTACTGGTGTTTATGCGTGTCAGTTAACCTCGAATTTTCACTTGGTGTTTGGTGCGATTTCAGTGTTATTTCGTTTAATTAGTTATATATGATTTCGTTTATAGGTGTTATGTAGTTCATGGGTCAACTTCACCACTTCACTTTAATTAAAATAGTTAAAAAATTTAATTTTACATAAAATGATTCCGTACTCCGTTATAACGTAACGGCCATTAAAGTTTGGTTCTATCAAATATTCACATGAAGTGCTCTCTTCGAGGTATAATAATGAACTGTCTGTATTTCCTTCGTCTCATGAAAATCTTAGCCTATATAATATATCTCATACATTGTTTCAAATTGCCTTAACTTCCGACACACTTTAATTTCGTGCACTATGCTTAGAATGTAATTTCGTTATTATTTAACTGTTTGAAATATTAAATACATATTCGTTTTCACTATTCTATTCTACTCATTTTGATAGTAATTAAGTTAGTATTACAAAGTTTTATCTGAAAATTATATTTCTTATAATTTTTGGGAGGTAGGCCTAAAATTATACTTCCTGTCTTCTAAGTAAATAATAGCCATTTTCCCTAATATAATTATTATTCTATTAAATCTGAAATTTGTATAATTATCAATTCTCACTTATTTTATTGCAACTTAGTATATTAATGATGGTTTTTTAATACAATTCATTTGTATATGACTCCCCCTAGGATAATGTCAGTGAATCTATTTCAGTTTTAATGGTATTTTATTAGACAATTAAATAATTTTATTCATATAATGACCATATCTTTAGAAAGCCTTATTTACATCGTATTTAATATGTTGAGTTTATCTTGCCTAAATATTGTCATTTTATCTGGTTTATAAGACTAGGTTTGTTAATTATTCTGCAGTTTAAATTCATTACATGGCCTAGATTTGATGTGTGGCTAATTTCCAAATGTTTTATTAATGTAGTTATTTTATATCCTTCTCTGACTGGTATAACAGTAATTATTGATTATATAATTAACATATAACATCTCTCTATATCAAAACTGGTGTTCTGAATAACATTGTTTTGTATATCACCTAATAACATAAATAAAAAATATTCTATAACATTGGAATGGTATCTATTTTTAGATATGTCATTCCTAAATTAAAATGAACAATAAAATAACAAATTATAACACTAACATTTCTTATGAATAATCCTTACTTATCTAATTACTATATGTAATAGGAACCTAACATCCTGGTTACATATAATGGTTAACATCTTATACTACTCAACATTAACAATTTGTTTTGTAATTCCCCATTTTACAGGATTTATGCCCCCTCTTTAAGTATAACCCTGGCTATCTAAGTTATATTCCATTCTATGGAATGTTCATACAGCTTTAGTAGCTTTTTATTAGTAACATTACTATTTCATTATCAAATAGACACTGTTCATAAAACTTAAAGTTTATTACTTTGTACTGTAACTCATGCACCTTTTTAAAGTTTATTAGTTATAATTTGATCACTTGCACTTGTCTATGGTGAATTATCAATATATTTACTAGTCTTTTTCTAGTTTTTAACATGAAATATTCAACCATGGGGGGAACTGTGAAGATTTGTTTATACAAACTAAACAATAACTTTTTGAATGCACTTATATGTAATACTACTAACACTTTTAGTTTTTTGTCAGTTTTACAGTGATATGGTTTTTTAGGGTGTTATACTTTCTCTTTGGACATTCATTGATTTTGGGGTTTTTTGGGGGTTCTTTCCCTATGGGGTTTTTGTTTTATATGGGTCGTCTTAATTATTCTTCTTTCTTCTTTGAGTTTGGTTATTCTTCCTTTTTCTGTAGTTTTGGATTATTCTTCCTTCTTCTTTCTTCTCTAGTTTTAATTAGTCTTCTTTCTTCTGTAGTTTTTATTTTTATTATTCTTCTTTCTTCTTTGAGTTTGGTTATTCTTCTTTCTTCCGTAGTTTTAATTTTGAGTTATTCTTCTTTCTTCTTTCTTCAGTAAATTTGGTTATTCTTCTTTCTTCTTTAGTTTTAATTATTCTTCTTTCTTCTCTCTTCAGTAGTAGCAGTTTTAATTAGTTCTTCTTTCTTCTCTAGTTTTAATTATTCTTCTTTCTTCTTTGAGTTTGGTTATTCTTCTTTCTTCCTTCTTCAGTAGTAGTAGATTTGGTTGTTCTTCTTACTTCAGTGGTTTTGGTTATTCTTCTTTCTTCTTTCTTCAGTAGATTTGATTATTCTTCTTTCTTCTTTCTTCAGTAGTTTTGGTTATTCTCCTTTCTTCAGTAGTTTTAGTTTTGGGTTATTCTTCTTTCTTCTTTCTTCAGTAAATTTGGTTATTCTTCTTTCTTCTTTAGTTTTAATTATTCTTCTTTCTTCTCTCTTCAGTAGTTTTGGTTTTGAGTTATTCTTCTCTCTTCTCTAGTTTTAATTATTCTTCTTTCTTCTTTGGTTTTAATTATTCTTCTTTCTTCTGTCTTCAGTAGCTTTGATTGTTCTTCTTTCTTCTTTCTTCAGTAGTTTTAATTAGTCTTCTTTCTTCTTTAGTTTTAATTATTCTTCTTTCTTCTCTAGTTTTAATTATTCTTCTTTCTTCTTTGGTTTTAATTATTCTTCTTTCTTCTTTGGTTTTAATTATTCTTCTTTCTTCTGTTTTCAGTTGCTTTGATTGTTCTTCTTTCTTCTCTCTTCTGTAGTTTTAGTTTTGGGTTATTCTTCCTTCTTCTTTCTTCAGTAGTAGTAGTTTTAATTAGTCTTCTTTCTTCTTTCTTCTTTCTTCTTTAGCTTTGATTGTTCTTCTTTCTTCTTTAGTTTTAATTAGTCTTCTTTCTTCTTTCTTCAGTAGTAGTAGTTTTAATTAGTCTTCTTTCTTCTTTGAGTTTGGTTATTTTTCTTTCTTCTTTAGCTTTGATTAGTCTTCTTTCTTCTTTCTTCAGTAGTTTTGGTTTTGAGTTATTCTTCTTTCTTCTCTAGTTTTAATTATTCTTCTTTCTTCTTTGGTTTTAATTATTCTTCTTTCTTCTTTCTTCTTTCTTCAGTAGTTTTAATTTTGACTATTCTTCCTTCTTCTGTAGTTTTGGTTATTCTTCTTTCTTCTTTCTTCAGTGATTTTAATTATTCTTCTTTCTTCTGTCTTCAGTAGCTTTAATTAGTCTTCTTTCTTCTTTCTTCAGTAGTAGTAGTTTTAATTAGTCTTCTTTCTTCTGTCTTCAGTTGCTTTGATTGTTCTTCCTTCTTCTTTCTTCTGTAGTTTTACGCTGTGCATGCCTTTGTTTCTTCTAGTCTGGTTTCCTTGTCGGGGTATATTAATTGCCTGCTTCTATCTTACCTGGGTAATTTTGTTATTAACATTTTTAGTCTTCTGGTTTTTTAAAATTTTGTATTATATTATAGTATTGGCAGAAATTTTCTTTATTTAACCTTTCTTGTGAATATATTATTAAATAGTGCATTTTAAATGATTCTCCTCTGGATATTCCATATATTAGAGCTTTATTAATGATCATTGAGTAATGCATTTGTGTGGATTATCTGTCACGCTACAGATTGCTCTCTTCCAGAAGTGATTAGTTCAGATCATACTTAGTTTGTCTGAAGTAATTGCTTATGACATTATATTATAAATTATATTTCTTTACTTCCTTCACAATTCTAAAAATTTTTTCTTCTATATTTTTGAGCTTATCTATATTTCATTATTAACTGGATTCTTACTGATAGTAATAGTCATCTGAGGTTCGTTATTTTTTATTTTTCCATTTTGTTCTTAACTTGTTTCTTTATCCTTGGGATATTTATTCCCTAAAATTCCCTAATACGTTAGCTGGGGCAGTGTCCAGAGGGGCTCTGTAGGCTTCACACTCTGCTGGCCATACTACGTCATTTATTGATTACAGAGGTAAATCATCTCTGATCAATACATAATAATACTGCTGGACTTATCTCAGACAGTCATTAATAAAAATTATATAAGAATAGTCCACCTTATGACTATAAAAAAAAAAATTAAATATCTTTGGATATTTCACTTCGTATACGAACAGATCTATTAATATTTTTATCTTAGTGAATTTCTATCTCAGTTATTTTCCTCAATGGTTAGCTCTGCTGGCATTTTATTTCTCCTTGTGGTTGGAAGCTGGTATAATATAATTATCACTCATTATTCAGTATAAAGTTTTTAATTCTCTGTCATATTTTGACTGTTATTACAATCTCCTTCTGGTCATTGGTAGCATATATTTTGTATTATATTTTTGTTTCTTTCTTAATTCTTATGAATCGTTCCACTAGTATTATGTTTTTTCAATTACTCTTTTAATTGTCTTTCTTATAACTGACATTTATTATATGATCATCTTTTCCTTATGGATTTATTTATATATAGTTTTTCCTTTCTTTTTCAAAATTTTATTCTGCTCTTGCTTTTTATACAAATGCACTCTTTAATTATTAATTCCATATGTTTAATATCTCTGTTTATTTGACATAAAATTCTCATTAATTTTGCTTCACAATAATTTTATTCATTTAAATTGTATCAGTGGTTTGTACTGCCATTTCTTTATTCTTGAAAGTTTTTTCAGAATTGGTCCCATATATAATTGTTTGTAATGTGTTATCCAAATTCTTTTTCTTCTTGTTCATTTCTAAAATTGTGTTTTTTTTTTTTTTTTTTTTTTAAATAGTAGGTAGTAAGTTGTTCTTACTTGGGTTTTTGAATTTTGTGGTTTAATTCAAAATTCATTTTCTTTTTGATTCATAAATTGTTTTTTAAATAATAGGTAGTAAGTAGTCATTACTTCATTTTTGAATTTAGCGGTTTAATTCAAAATTCATTTTCTCTTTGATTCATAAATGGTTTCCTAAATAATAGGTAGTAAGTTGTTCTTACTTCTTTTTTGAATTTTGGTGGATTAATTCAAAATTCATTTTCTTTTTGATTCATAAATTGTTTTCTAAATGGTAGGTAGTAAGTTGTTCTTACTTCTTTTTAGAATTTGACGGTGATTTAATTCAAAATTCAATCTTCCATTCATTCAATTATTCATAATGTTTTTTCATAAATATGGTTAACTTATCATATTATTACCCTAAATATGGTATTAGCTCCCTTCTTTTCTTTACTTCAAGTGTACTTCTTATTATTGATTTTCTTTTATATACCCAGGTTGAAGATTTTTATTAGGTTGCACAGTTGCTCATAATTTCTTTTTCTTTGACATAGGTTTTTGGTCGTCGTCGGTTCTCATGACATCCATTTTCTTTTTGTGGAGGTGTATGGTATTAGACTTAACCGTAGTCTGTTACTTCAGTTGCTCTCATTGTCCGGATGACCATAGTTTTCATCATCGTTCCGGTACTAGTGACATCTCTGGCCTTTGTCTTGTATTTCATTTTTCTGGCTGCTATTCCTTTGTTGGCTGCTAAGCTTATTCGGCTCCCTCTATCATAGTGTTTTATACACCAGTACGTCTCTGGTCCATATGTGGTATTGCATGAAAAATATCTGTGAGGATCTTCTTTTGAATTATTAATTATTTGCTTATCTGAAGCCCCATAATCTGGTTCACCCTCACACATCCACCCTGGAGGAATACATTTTAGTATACCTGTACACTGGAACTGTCCTGGACGGTACTCTAATGGAACACATTCTGGTGATTCATCTGTGCCGTCATTACAGTCTGGTAAGATGTCATACTTCCATCCTTCTGGAATACACTGTCCAGTCCTGCGCTGAAACTGATCTAGTCCCCATGTTTTATTCAGTTTACCTCTGGTCCTTTCCCAGTGGTACACTACTATCTGCTGGTAAACCATCTCTAAGATTACCCTTAATCTACTTCCATTATTCCCGGAACTCACGATTTCTTCATGGTTGGTAATAGGGATATTATCATCATCAAATAAACCCTGGTTCATCATCTCCATTTCTTCCTTTGTTTTCATTAATTTCTTTGGATGTGTTCTTCTTCTCTTCATTGGTTCCATGGTTTTATTGTTTGGTATTTCTTCCGTTTTTAGTTTTCTATCATTTTTTATTTCTTTGGTACTCTCATTTCTTAATTCTTCTCTTTTTAATCTGTCCTCTCTTAATTTTTCCCTAAACAGTTTATTATCATTACTTATATCATCCAGTTTCTTCATTGTCGACTGGTGGCACTCATCCATTTTCTTGCTTAAATCTTCCCCCATCTTCTTGTAACCTTCTTCCATTCTCTTGAAGTTTTCTTCCATCTTCTCCATCATTATCCTGAACATCTCCTGTATCTTAGCCGTTTCTTCTTGTGTAAGTTCTTCCATTTTGCTTGTTGTTGTTCCCTTTTCTCTGGCTGGATAACCGCTGCCAAGCTGAATTAGGAATTGGGTAAGTAATTACAGTAATTTCCACCCCTAATTACAGCCCTTTAGTTGGACGCCAATTTTGTAATATTACCGTGAGTGGTGGGAATAATAAAATAAATATCGATGTATGTTAATTGTGCTCTCCTGTAAGTCCCACTGGTTGTGCTAGTCGATTTTGTAATAAAACGATATTGCAAAATATAGCTGAATTTACAATGTGTGTAGTAACGTAGCTAATATCTTCTTGTCTTCGTTATGCTCTCACTGTTGATCTTCACTTTTGTTATAAAACCATACTATAATTGTAATTGTATAGTGTTCTGGTATAATATTACCCAGAATAATTTTTATGGTGTGTATGTGTAGTAGTGACGTTCCGCTCTGGGAATCGTCGATTTGGTAAAGTTCCTGGTCTTTGTTGTTATCAAATAAACTCGGTGTATATGGCTGTGGTAGCAATTTGAAATAAAATATAAATTTAAAATTTATATTTATAAAAAAAAAATTTTGGAAAAAATGTTTTCGATGTATTTATGTGCTTAATATTTAGGAATAAATCGAGGTTGTTGATCGTAATTATAATTATAATGGTATGGTGTTTATTTTGGTAATAAATTTCTGTTCTGTAAATTTGTTAAAAGACAATATAATTAACTTCAAGTTAGGCTAAAATGGCTCTCTTCTTCTTACTCTTGAAATGTTGTAGTTTCGCATATACTGCCTTTAAAGATTATCTAGTTTTCTTGGTTAATTAATGGTTATGTCCTTTTATAAGAGAAATCAACTTCAATTTACCAAAAAACAAACAAAAACGTTTATTAAACACAATAATAAAGTTGGTCGATTAATTAATCGAGATTACAATGCCGTATCGACTCGCTCAGGGTCGGTCGATATTAGAAGTTTTACAGTTGTATTATAAAAACAGGTTCTTTGAACGGTTATTAATATAAAAAGCCAGAGAAGGTCAGGGACATGAAAGTATAACACTTACAATTCTAAAAATGTCTTAAATTTAAACAATGCAATGGTAGTTATTAATAATAAAAGTTTATATATAATTTTATTCGAACCAGAAAGCAGTCTACAGTCGTGTCTGATTGCGGTGAAGACATTGGATCAAAATGGCCGCCTGACGCATGCGCGTTGATAGCTTCTAATGTTGACAAAGTACTTGTTGAGATAATATGTCCTTTCTTCGGTTAAATGTTCTTCGCAATTGTATATGATCTTCTGGGGTATAGTTTATTGTCACTGGTGTATCATGGAATAGTTCACTTGTGTAAAAATGTTGTTAAATGGGTATATCTACTGGTGTTTATGCGTGTCAGTTAACCTCGAATTTTCACTTGGTGTTTGGTGCGATTTCAGTGTTATTTCGTTTAATTAGTTATATATGATTTCGTTTATAGGTGTTATGTAGTTCATGGGTCAACTTCACCACTTCACTTTAATTAAAATAGTTAAAAAATTTAATTTTACATAAAATGATTCCGTACTCCGTTATAACGTAACGGCCATTAAAGTTTGGTTCTATCAAATATTCACATGAAGTGCTCTCTTCGAGGTATAATAATGAACTGTCTGTATTTCCTTCGTCTCATGAAAATCTTAGCCTATATAATATATCTCATACATTGTTTCAAATTGCCATAACTTCCGACACACTTTAATTTCGTGCACTATGCTTAGAATGTAATTTCGTTATTATTTAACTGTTTGAAATATTAAATACATATTCGTTTTCACTATTCTATTCTACTCATTTTGATAATAATTAAGTTAGTATTACAAAGTTTTATCTGAAAATTATATTTCTTATAATTTTTGGGAGGTAGGCCTAAAATTATACTTCCTGTCTTCTAAGTAAATAATAGCCATTTTCCCTAATATAATTATTATTCTATTAAATCTGAAATTTGTATAATTATCAATTCTCACTTATTTTATTGCAACTTAGTATATTAATGATGGTTTTTTAATACAATTCATTTGTATATGACTCCCCCTAGGATAATGTCAGTGAATCTATTTCAGTTTTAATGGTATTTTATTAGACAATTAAATAATTTTATTCATATAATGACCATATCTTTAGAAAGCCTTATTTACATCGTATTTAATATGTTGAGTTTATCTTGCCTAAATATTGTCATTTTATCTGGTTTATAAGACTAGGTTTGTTAATTATTCTGCAGTTTAAATTCATTACATGGCCTAGATTTGATGTGTGGCTAATTTCCAAATGTTTTATTAATGTAGTTATTTTATATCCTTCTCTGACTGGTATAACAGTAATTATTGATTATATAATTAACATATAACATCTCTCTATATCAAAACTGGTGTTCTGAATAACATTGTTTTGTATATCACCTAATAACATAAATAAAAAATATTCTATAACATTGGAATGGTATCTATTTTTAGATATGTCATTCCTAAATTAAAATGAACAATAAAATAACAAATTATAACACTAACATTTCTTATGAATAATCCTTACTTATCTAATTACTATATGTAATAGGAACCTAACATCCTGGTTACATATAATGGTTAACATCTTATACTACTCAACATTAACAATTTGTTTTGTAATTCCCCATTTTACAGGATTTATGCCCCCTCTTTAAGTATAACCCTGGCTATCTAAGTTATATTCCATTCTATGGAATGTTCATACAGCTTTAGTAGCTTTTTATTAGTAACATTACTATTTCATTATCAAATAGACACTGTTCATAAAACTTAAAGTTTATTACTTTGTACTGTAACTCATGCACCTTTTTAAAGTTTATTAGTTATAATTTGATCACTTGCACTTGTCTATGGTGAATTATCAATATATTTACTAGTCTTTTTCTAGTTTTTAACATGAAATATTCAACCATGGGGGGAACTGTGAAGATTTGTTTATACAAACTAAACAATAACTTTTTGAATGCACTTATATGTAATACTACTAACACTTTTAGTTTTTTGTCAGTTTTACAGTGATATGCTTTTTTAGGGTGTTATACTTTCTCTTTGGACATTCATTGATTTTGGGGTTTTTTGGGGTTCTTTCCCTATGGGGTTTTTGTTTTATATGGGTCGTCTTAATTATTCTTCTTTCTTCTTTCAGTTTGGTTATTCTTCCTTTTTCTGTAGTTTTGGATTATTCTTCCTTCTTCTTTCTTCTCTAGTTTTAATTAGTCTTCTTTCTTCTGTAGTTTTTATTTTTATTATTCTTCTTTCTTCTTTGAGTTTGGTTATTCTTCTTTCTTCCGTAGTTTTAATTTTGGGTTATTCTTCTTTCTTCTTTCTTCAGTAAATTTGGTTATTCTTCTTTCTTCTTTAGTTTTAATTATTCTTCTTTCTTCTCTCTTCAGTAGTAGCAGTTTTAATTAGTTCTTCTTTCTTCTCTAGTTTTAATTATTCTTATTTCTTCTTTGAGTTTGGTTATTCTTCTTTCTTCCTTCTTCAGTAGTAGTAGATTTGGTTGTTCTTCTTTCTTCAGTGGTTTTGGTTATTCTTCTTTCTTCTTTCTTCAGTAGATTTGATTATTCTTCTTTCTTCTTTCTTCAGTAGTTTTGGTTATTCTTCTTTCTTCAGTAGTTTTAGTTTTGGGTTATTCTTCTTTCTTCTTTCTTCAGTAAATTTGGTTATTCTTCTTTCTTCTTTAGTTTTAATTATTCTTCTTTCTTCTCTCTTCAGTAGTTTTGGTTTTGAGTTATTCTTCTCTCTTCTCTAGTTTTAATTATTCTTCTTTCTTCTTTGGTTTTAATTATTCTTCTTTCTTCTGTCTTCAGTAGCTTTGATTGTTCTTCTTTCTTCTTTCTTCAGTAGTTTTAATTAGTCTTCTTTCTTCTTTAGTTTTAATTATTCTTCTTTCTTCTCTAGTTTTAATTATTCTTCTTTCTTCTTTGGTTTTAATTATTCTTCTTTCTTCTTTGGTTTTAATTATTCTTCTTTCTTCTGTTTTCAGTTGCTTTGATTGTTCTTCTTTCTTCTCTCTTCTGTAGTTTTAGTTTTGGGTTATTCTTCCTTCTTCTTTCTTCAGTAGTAGTAGTTTTAATTAGTCTTCTTTCTTCTTTCTTCTTTAGCTTTGATTGTTCTTCTTTCTTCTTTAGTTTTAATTAGTCTTCTTTCTTCTTTCTTCAGTAGTAGTAGTTTTAATTAGTCTTCTTTCTTCTTTGAGTTTGGTTATTTTTCTTTCTTCTTTAGCTTTGATTAGTCTTCTTTCTTCTTTCTTCAGTAGTTTTGGTTTTGAGTGATTCTTCTTTCTTCTCTAGTTTTAATTATTCTTCTTTCTTCTTTGGTTTTAATTATTCTTCTTTCTTCTTTCTTCTTTCTTCTTTCTTCTTTCTTCTTTCTTCAGTAGTTTTAATTTTGACTATTCTTCCTTCTTCTGTAGTTTTGGTTATTCTTCTTTCTTCTTTCTTCAGTGATTTTAATTATTCTTCTTTCTTCTGTCTTCAGTAGCTTTAATTAGTCTTCTTTCTTCTTTCTTCAGTAGTAGTAGTTTTAATTAGTCTTCTTTCTTCTGTCTTCAGTTGCTTTGATTGTTCTTCCTTCTTCTTTCTTCTGTAGTTTTACGCTGTGCATGCCTTTGTTTCTTCTAGTCTGGTTTCCTTGTTGGGGTATATTAATTGCCTGCTTCTATCTTACCTGGGTAATTTTGTTATTAACATTTTTAGTCTTCTGGTTTTTTAAAATTTTGTAGTATATTATAGTATTTTCAGAAATTTTCTTTATTTAACCTTTCTTGTGAATATATTATTAAATAGTGCATTTTAAATGATTCTCCTCTGGATATTCCATATATTAGAGCTTTATTAATGATCATTGAGTAATGCATTTGTGTGGATTATCTGTCACGCTACAGATTGCTCTCTTCCAGAAGTGATTAGTTCAGATCATACTTAGTTTGTCTGAAGTAATTGCTTATGACATTATATAATAAATTATATTTCTTTACTTCCTTCACAATTCTAAAAATTTTTTCTTCTATATTTTTGAGCTTATCTATATTTCATTATTAACTGGATTCTTACTGATAGTAATAGTCATCTGAGGTTCGTTATTTTTTATTTTTCCATTTTCTTCTTAACTTGTTTCTTTATCCTTGGAATATTTATTCCCTAAAATTCCCTAATACGTTAGCTGGGGCAGTGTCCAGAGGGGCTCTGTAGGCTTCACACTCTGCTGGCCAAACTACGTCATTTATTGATTACAGAGGTAAATCATCTCTGATCAATACATAATAATACTGCTGGACTTATCTCAGACAGTCATTAATAAAAATTATATAAGAATAGTCCACCTTATGACTAAAAAAAAAAAAATTAAATATCTTTGGATATTTCACTTCGTATACGAACAGATCTATTAATATTTTTATCTTAGTGAATTTCTATCTCAGTTATTTTCCTCAATGGTTAGCTCTGCTGGCATTTTATTTCTCCTTGTGGTTGGAAGCTGGTATAATATAATTATCACTCATTATTCAGTATAAAGTTTTTAATTCTCTGTCATATTTTGACTGTTATTACAATCTCCTTCTGGTCATTGGTAGCATATATTTTGTATTATATTTTTGTTTCTTTCTTAATTCTTATGAATCGTTCCACTAGTATTATGTTTTTTCAATTACTCTTATAATTGTCTTTCTTATAACTGACATTTATTATATGATCATCTTTTTCTTATGGATTTATTTATATATAGTTTTTCCTTTCTTTTTCAAAATTTTATTCTGCTCTTGCTTTTTATACAAATGCACTCTTTAATTATTAATTCCATATGTTTAATATCTCTGTTTATTTGACATAAAATTCTCATTAATTTTACTTCACAATAATTTTATTCATTTAAATTGTATCAGTGGTTTGTACTGCCATTTCTTTATTCTTGAAAGTTTTTTCAGAATTGGTCCCATATATAATTGTTTGTAATGTGTTATCCAAATTCTTTTTCTTCTTGTTCATTTCTAAAATTGTTTTTTTTTTTTTTTTTTTTTTTTTTTTTTAAATAGTAGGTAGTAAGTTGTTCTTACTTGGGTTTTTGAATTTTGTGGTTTAATTCAAAATTCATTTTCTTTTTGATTCATAAATTGTTTTTTAAATAATAGGTAGTAAGTAGTCATTACTTCATTTTTGAATTTAGCGGTTTAATTCAAAATTCATTTTCTCTTTGATTCATAAATGGTTTCCTAAATAATAGGTAGTAAGTTGTTCTTACTTCTTTTTTGAATTTTGGTGGATTAATTCAAAATTCATTTTCTTTTTGATTCATAAATTGTTTTCTAAATGGTAGGTAGTAAGTTGTTCTTACTTCTTTTTAGAATTTGACGGTGATTTAATTCAAAATTCAATCTTCCATTCATTCAATTATTCATAATGTTTTTTCATAAATATGGTTAACTTATCATATTATTACCCTAAATATGGTATTAGCTCCCTTCTTTTCTTTACTTCAAGTGTACTTCTTATTATTGATTTTCTTTTATATACCCAGGTTGAAGATTTTTATTAGGTTGCACAGTTGCTCATAATTTCTTTTTCTTTGACATAGGTTTTTGGTCGTCGTCGGTTCTCATGACATCCATTTTCTTTTTGTGGAGGTGTATGGTATTAGACTTAACCGTAGTCTGTTACTTCAGTTGCTCTCATTGTCCGGATGACCATAGTTTTCATCATCGTTCCGGTACTAGTGACATCTCTGGCCTTTGTCTTGTATTTCATTTTTCTGGCTGCTATTCCTTTGTTGGCTGCTAAGCTTATTCGGCTCCCTCTATCATAGTGTTTTATACACCAGTACGTCTCTGGTCCATATGTGGTATTGCATGAAAAATATCTGTGAGGATCTTCTTTTGAATTATTAATTATTTGCTTATCTGAAGCCCCATAATCTGGTTCACCCTCACACATCCACCCTGGAGGAATACATTTTAGTATACCTGTACACTGGAACTGTCCTGGACGGTACTCTAATGGAACACATTCTGGTGATTCATCTGTGCCGTCATTACAGTCTGGTAAGATGTCATACTTCCATCCTTCTGGAATACACTGTCCAGTCCTGCGCTGAAACTGATCTAGTCCCCATGTTTTATTCAGTTTACCTCTGGTCCTTTCCCAGTGGTACACTACTATCTGCTGGTAAACCATCTCTAAGATTACCCTTAATCTACTTCCATTATTCCCGGAACTCACGATTTCTTCATGGTTGGTAATAGGGATATTATCATCATCAAATAAACCCTGGTTCATCATCTCCATTTCTTCCTTTGTTTTCATTAATTTCTTTGGATGTGTTCTTCTTCTCTTCATTGGTTCCATGGTTTTATTGTTTGGTATTTCTTCCGTTTTTAGTTTTCTATCATTTTTTATTTCTTTGGTACTCTCATTTCTTAATTCTTCTCTTTTTAATCTGTCCTCTCTTAATTTTTCCCTAAACAGTTTATTATCATTACTTATATCATCCAGTTTCTTCATTGTCGACTGGTGGCACTCATCCATTTTCTTGCTTAAATCTTCCCCCATCTTCTTGTAACCTTCTTCCATTCTCTTGAAGTTTTCTTCCATCTTCTCCATCATTATCCTGAACATCTCCTGTATCTTAGCCGTTTCTTCTTGTGTAAGTTCTTCCATTTTGCTTGTTGTTGTTCCCTTTTCTCTGGCTGGATAACCGCTGCCAAGCTGAATTAGGAATTGGGTAAGTAATTACAGTAATTTCCACCCCTAATTACAGCCCTTTAGTTGGACGCCAATTTTGTAATATTACCGTGAGTGGTGGGAATAATAAAATAAATATCGATGTATGTTAATTGTGCTCTCCTGTAAGTCCCACTGGTTGTGCTAGTCGATTTTGTAATAAAACGATATTGCAAAATATAGCTGAATTTACAATGTGTGTAGTAACGTAGCTAATATCTTCTTGTCTTCGTTATGCTCTCACTGTTGATCTTCACTTTTGTTATAAAACCATACTATAATTGTAATTGTATAGTGTTCTGGTATAATATTACCCAGAATAATTTTTATGGTGTGTATGTGTAGTAGTGACGTTCCGCTCTGGGAATCGTCGATTTGGTAAAGTTCCTGCTCTTTGTTGTTATCAAATAAACTCGGTGTATATGGCTGTGGTAGCAATTTGAAACAAAATATAAATTTAAAATTTATATTTATAAAAAAAAAATAATTTTGGAAAAAATGTTTTCGATGTATTTATGTGCTTAATATTTAGGAATAACGAGGTTGTTGATCGTAATTATAATTATAATGGTATGGTGTTTATTTTGGTAATAAATTTCTGTTCTGTAAATTTGTTAAAAAGACAATCCAATTAACTTCAAGTTAGGCTAAAATGGCTCTCTTCTTCTTACTCTTGAAATGTTGTAGTTTCGCATATACTGCCTTTAAAGATTATCTAGTTTTCTTGGTTAATTAATGGTTATGTCCTTTTATAAGAGAAATCAACTTCAATTTACCAAAAAACAAACAAAAACGTTTATTAAACACAATAATAAAGTTGGTCGATTAATTAATCGAGATTACAATGCCGTATCGACTCGCTCAGGGTCGGTCGATATTAGAAGTTTTACAGTTGTATTATAAAAACAGGTTCTTTGAACGGTTATTAATATAAAAAGCCAGAGAAGGTCAGGGACATGAAAGTATAACACTTACAATTCTAAAAATGTCTTAAATTTAAACAATGCAATGGTAGTTATTAATAATAAAAGTTTATATATAATTTTATTCGAACCAGAAAGCAGTCTACAGTCGTGTCTGATTGCGGTGAAGACATTGGATCAAAATGGCCGCCTGACGCATGCGCGTTGATAGCTTCTAATGTTGACAAAGTACTTGTTGAGATAATATGTCCTTTCTTCGGTTAAATGTTCTTCGCAATTGTATATGATCTTTTGGGGTATAGTTTATTGTCACTGGTGTATCATGGAATAGTTCACTTGTGTAAAAATGTTGTTAAATGGGTATATCTACTGGTGTTTATGCGTGTCAGTTAACCTCGAATTTTCACTTGGTGTTTGGTGCGATTTCAGTGTTATTTCGTTTAATTAGTTATATATGATTTCGTTTATAGGTGTTATGTAGTTCATGGGTCAACTTCACCACTTCACTGTAATTAAAATAGTTAAAAAATTTAATTTTACATAAAATGATTCCGTACTCCGTTATAACGTAACGGCCATTAAAGGTTGGTTCTATCAAATATTCACATGAAGTGCTCTCTTCGAGGTATAATAATGAACTGTCTGTATTTCCTTCGTCTCATGAAAATCTTAGCCTATATAATATATCTCATACATTGTTTCAAATTGCCATAACTTCCGACACACTTTAATTTCGTGCACTATGCTTAGAATGTAATTTCATTATTATTTAACTGTTTGAAATATTAAATACATATTCGTTTTCACTATTCTATTCTACTCATTTTGATAGTAATTAAGTTAGTATTACAAAGTTTTATCTGAAAATTATATTTCTTATAATTTTTGGGAGGTAGGCCTAAAATTATACTTCCTGTCTTCTAAGTAAATAATAGCCATTTTCCCTAATATAATTATTATTCTATTAAATCTGAAATTTGTATAATTATCAATTCTCACTTATTTTATTGCAACTTAGTATATTAATGATGGTTTTTTAATACAATTCATTTGTATATGACTCCCCCTAGGATAATGTCAGTGAATCTATTTCAGTTTTAATGGTATTTTATTAGACAATTAAATAATTTTATTCATATAATGACCATATCTTTAGAAAGCCTTATTTACATCGTATTTAATATGTTGAGTTTATCTTGCCTAAATATTGTCATTTTATCTGGTTTATAAGACTAGGTTTGTTAATTATTCTGCAGTTTAAATTCATTACATGGCCTAGATTTGATGTGTGGCTAATTTCCAAATGTTTTATTAATGTAGTTATTTTATATCCTTCTCTGACTGGTATAACAGTAATTATTGATTATATAATTAACATATAACATCTCTCTATATCAAAACTGGTGTTCTGAATAACATTGTTTTGTATATCACCTAATAACATAAATAAAAAATATTCTATAACATTGGAATGGTATCTATTTTTAGATATGTCATTCCTAAATTAAAATGAACAATAAAATAACAAATTATAACACTAACATTTCTTATGAATAATCCTTACTTATCTAATTACTATATGTAATAGGAACCTAACATCCTGGTTACATATAATGGTTAACATCTTATACTACTCAACATTAACAATTTGTTTTGTAATTCCCCATTTTACAGGATTTATGCCCCCTCTTTAAGTATAACCCTGGCTATCTAAGTTATATTCCATTCTATGGAATGTTCATACAGCTTTAGTAGCTTTTTATTAGTAACATTACTATTTCATTATCAAATAGACACTGTTCATAAAACTTAAAGTTTATTACTTTGTACTGTAACTCATGCACCTTTTTAAAGTTTATTAGTTATAATTTGATCACTTGCACTTGTCTATGGTGAATTATCAATATATTTACTAGTCTTTTTCTAGTTTTTAACATGAAATATTCAACCATGGGGGGAACTGTGAAGATTTGTTTATACAAACTAAACAATAACTTTTTGAATGCACTTATATGTAATACTACTAACACTTTTAGTTTTTTGTCAGTTTTACAGTGATATGGTTTTTTAGGGTGTTATACTTTCTCTTTGGACATTCATTGATTTTGGGGTTTTTTGGGGGTTCTTTCCCTATGGGGTTTTTGTTTTATATGGGTCGTCTTAATTATTCTTCTTTCTTCTTTGAGTTTGGTTATTCTTCCTTTTTCTGTAGTTTTGGATTATTCTTCCTTCTTCTTTCTTCTCTAGTTTTAATTAGTCTTCTTTCTTCTGTAGTTTTTATTTTTATTATTCTTCTTTCTTCTTTGAGTTTGGTTATTCTTCTTTCTTCCGTAGTTTTAATTTTGGGTTATTCTTCTTTCTTCTTTCTTCAGTAAATTTGGTTATTCTTCTTTCTTCTTTAGTTTTAATTATTCTTCTTTCTTCTCTCTTCAGTAGTAGCAGTTTTAATTAGTTCTTCTTTCTTCTCTAGTTTTAATTATTCTTCTTTCTTCTTTGAGTTTGGTTATTCTTCTTTCTTCCTTCTTCAGTAGTAGTAGATTTGGTTGTTCTTCTTTCTTCAGTGGTTTTGGTTATTCTTCTTTCTTCTTTCTTCAGTAGATTTGATTATTCTTCTTTCTTCTTTCTTCAGTAGTTTTGGTTATTCTCCTTTCTTCAGTAGTTTTAGTTTTGGGTTATTCTTCTTTCTTCTTTCTTCAGTAAATTTGGTTATTCTTCTTTCTTCTTTAGTTTTAATTATTCTTCTTTCTTCTCTCTTCAGTAGTTTTGGTTTTGAGTTATTCTTCTCTCTTCTCTAGTTTTAATTATTCTTCTTTCTTCTTTGGTTTTAATTATTCTTCTTTCTTCTGTCTTCAGTAGCTTTGATTGTTCTTCTTTCTTCTTTCTTCAGTAGTTTTAATTAGTCTTCTTTCTTCTTTAGTTTTAATTATTCTTCTTTCTTCTCTAGTTTTAATTATTCTTCTTTCTTCTTTGGTTTTAATTATTCTTCTTTCTTCTTTGGTTTTAATTATTCTTCTTTCTTCTGTTTTCAGTTGCTTTGATTGTTCTTCTTTCTTCTCTCTTCTGTAGTTTTAGTTTTGGGTTATTCTTCCTTCTTCTTTCTTCAGTAGTAGTAGTTTTAATTAGTCTTCTTTCTTCTTTCTTCTTTCTTCTTTAGCTTTGATTGTTCTTCTTTCTTCTTTAGTTTTAATTAGTCTTCTTTCTTCTTTCTTCAGTAGTAGTAGTTTTAATTAGTCTTCTTTCTTCTTTGAGTTTGGTTATTTTTCTTTCTTCTTTAGCTTTGATTAGTCTTCTTTCTTCTTTCTTCAGTAGTTTTGGTTTTGAGTTATTCTTCTTTCTTCTCTAGTTTTAATTATTCTTCTTTCTTCTTTGGTTTTAATTATTCTTCTTTCTTCTTTCTTCTTTCTTCAGTAGTTTTAATTTTGACTATTCTTCCTTCTTCTGTAGTTTTGGTTATTCTTCTTTCTTCTTTCTTCAGTGATTTTAATTATTCTTCTTTCTTCTGTCTTCAGTAGCTTTAATTAGTCTTCTTTCTTCTTTCTTCAGTAGTAGTAGTTTTAATTAGTCTTCTTTCTTCTGTCTTCAGTTGCTTTGATTGTTCTTCCTTCTTCTTTCTTCTGTAGTTTTACGCTGTGCATGCCTTTGTTTCTTCTAGTCTGGTTTCCTTGTCGGGGTATATTAATTGCCTGCTTCTATCTTACCTGGGTAATTTTGTTATTAACATTTTTAGTCTTCTGGTTTTTTAAAATTTTGTATTATATTATAGTATTGGCAGAAATTTTCTTTATTTAACCTTTCTTGTGAATATATTATTAAATAGTGCATTTTAAATGATTCTCCTCTGGATATTCCATATATTAGAGCTTTATTAATGATCATTGAGTAATGCATTTGTGTGGATTATCTGTCACGCTACAGATTGCTCTCTTCCAGAAGTGATTAGTTCAGATCATACTTAGTTTGTCTGAAGTAATTGCTTATGACATTATATTATAAATTATATTTCTTTACTTCCTTCACAATTCTAAAAATTTTTTCTTCTATATTTTTGAGCTTATCTATATTTCATTATTAACTGGATTCTTACTGATAGTAATAGTCATCTGAGGTTCGTTATTTTTTATTTTTCCATTTTCTTCTTAACTTGTTTCTTTATCCTTGGGATATTTATTCCCTAAAATTCCCTAATACGTTAGCTGGGGCAGTGTCCAGAGGGGCTCTGTAGGCTTCACACTCTGCTGGCCATACTACGTCATTTATTGATTACAGAGGTAAATCATCTCTGATCAATACATAATAATACTGCTGGACTTATCTCAGACAGTCATTAATAAAAATTATATAAGAATAGTCCACCTTATGACTATAAAAAAAAAAATTAAATATCTTTGGATATTTCACTTCGTATACGAACAGATCTATTAATATTTTTATCTTAGTGAATTTCTATCTCAGTTATTTTCCTCAATGGTTAGCTCTGCTGGCATTTTATTTCTCCTTGTGGTTGGAAGCTGGTATAATATAATTATCACTCATTATTCAGTATAAAGTTTTTAATTCTCTGTCATATTTTGACTGTTATTACAATCTCCTTCTGGTCATTGGTAGCATATATTTTGTATTATATTTTTGTTTCTTTCTTAATTCTTATGAATCGTTCCACTAGTATTATGTTTTTTCAATTACTCTTTTAATTGTCTTTCTTATAACTGACATTTATTATATGATCATCTTTTTCTTATGGATTTATTTATATATAGTTTTTCCTTTCTTTTTCAAAATTTTATTCTGCTCTTGCTTTTTATACAAATGCACTCTTTAATTATTAATTCCATATGTTTAATATCTCTGTTTATTTGACATAAAATTCTCATTAATTTTACTTCACAATAATTTTATTCATTTAAATTGTATCAGTGGTTTGTACTGCCATTTCTTTATTCTTGAAAGTTTTTTCAGAATTGGTCCCATATATAATTGTTTGTAATGTGTTATCCAAATTCTTTTTCTTCTTGTTCATTTCTAAAATTGTTTTTTTTTTTTTTTTTTTTTTTTTAAATAGTAGGTAGTAAGTTGTTCTTACTTGGGTTTTTGAATTTTGTGGTTTAATTCAAAATTCATTTTCTTTTTGATTCATAAATTGTTTTTTAAATAATACGTAGTAAGTAGTCATTACTTCATTTTTGAATTTAGCGGTTTAATTCAAAATTCATTTTCTCTTTGATTCATAAATGGTTTCCTAAATAATAGGTAGTAAGTTGTTCTTACTTCTTTTTTGAATTTTGGTGGATTAATTCAAAATTCATTTTCTTTTTGATTCATAAACTGTTTTCTAAATGGTAGGTAGTAAGTTGTTCTTACTTCTTTTTAGAATTTGACGGTGATTTAATTCAAAATTCAATCTTCCATTCATTCAATTATTCATAATGTTTTTTCATAAATATGGTTAACTTATCATATTATTACCCTAAATATGGTATTAGCTCCCTTCTTTTCTTTACTTCAAGTGTACTTCTTATTATTGATTTTCTTTTATATACCCAGGTTGAAGATTTTTATTAGGTTGCACAGTTGCTCATAATTTCTTTTTCTTTGACATAGGTTTTTGGTCGTCGTCGGTTCTCATGACATCCATTTTCTTTTTGTGGAGGTGTATGGTATTAGACTTAACCGTAGTCTGTCACTTCAGTTGCTCTCATTGTCCGGATGACCATAGTTTTCATCATCGTTCCGGTACTAGTGACATCTCTGGCCTTTGTCTTGTATTTCATTTTTCTGGCTGCTATTCCTTTGTTGGCTGCTAAGCTTATTCGGCTCCCTCTATCATAGTGTTTTATACACCAGTACGTCTCTGGTCCATATGTGGTATTGCATGAAAAATATCTGTGAGGATCTTCTTTTGAATTATTAATTATTTGCTTATCTGAAGCCCCATAATCTGGTTCACCCTCACACATCCACCCTGGAGGAATACATTTTAGTATACCTGTACACTGGAACTGTCCTGGACGGTACTCTAATGGAACACATTCTGGTGATTCATCTGTGCCGTCATTACAGCCTGGTAAGATGTCATACTTCCATCCTTCTGGAATACACTGTCCAGTCCTGCGCTGAAACTGATCTAGTCCCCATGTTTTATTCAGTTTACCTCTGGTCCTTTCCCAGTGGTACACTACTATCTGCTGGTAAACCATCTCTAAGATTACCCTTAATCTACTTCCATTATTCCCGGAACTCACGATTTCTTCATGGTTGGTAATAGGGATATTATCATCATCAAATAAACCCTGGTTCATCATCTCCATTTCTTCCTTTGTTTTCATTAATTTCTTTGGATGTGTTCTTCTTCTCTTCATTGGTTCCATGGTTTTATTGTTTGGTATTTCTTCCGTTTTTAGTTTTCTATCATTTTTTATTTCTTTGGTACTCTCATTTCTTAATTCTTCTCTTTTTAATCTGTCCTCTCTTAATTTTTCCCTAAACAGTTTATTATCATTACTTATATCATCCAGTTTCTTCATTGTCGACTGGTGGCACTCATCCATTTTCTTGCTTAAATCTTCCCCCATCTTCTTGTAACCTTCTTCCATTCTCTTGAAGTTTTCTTCCATCTTCTCCATCATTATCCTGAACATCTCCTGTATCTTAGCCGTTTCTTCTTGTGTAAGTTCTTCCATTTTGCTTGTTGTTGTTCCCTTTTCTCTGGCTGGATAACCGCTGCCAAGCTGAATTAGGAATTGGGTAAGTAATTACAGTAATTTCCACCCCTAATTACAGCCCTTTAGTTGGACGCCAATTTTGTAATATTACCGTGAGTGGTGGGAATAATAAAATAAATATCGATGTATGTTAATTGTGCTCTCCTGTAAGTCCCACTGGTTGTGCTAGTCGATTTTGTAATAAAACGATATTGCAAAATATAGCTGAATTTACAATGTGTGTAGTAACGTAGCTAATATCTTCTTGTCTTCGTTATGCTCTCACTGTTGATCTTCACTTTTGTTATAAAACCATACTATAATTGTAATTGTATAGTGTTCTGGTATAATATTACCCAGAATAATTTTTATGGTGTGTATGTGTAGTAGTGACGTTCCGCTCTGGGAATCGTCGATTTGGTAAAGTTCCTGGTCTTTGTTGTTATCAAATAAACTCGGTGTATATGGCTGTGGTAGCAATTTGAAATAAAATATAAATTTAAAATTTATATTTATAAAAAAAAAATAATTTTGGAAAAAATGTTTTCGATGTATTTATGTGCTTAATATTTAGGAATAACGAGGTTGTTGATCGTAATTATAATTATAATGGTATGGTGTTTATTTTGGTAATAAATTTCTGTTCTGTAAATTTGTTAAAAAGACAATCCAATTAACTTCAAGTTAGGCTAAAATGGCTCTCTTCTTCTTACTCTTGAAATGTTGTAGTTTCGCATATACTGCCTTTAAAGATTATCTAGTTTTCTTGGTTAATTAATGGTTATGTCCTTTTATAAGAGAAATCAACTTCAATTTACCAAAAAACAAACAAAAACGTTTATTAAACACAATAATAAAGTTGGTCGATTAATTAATCGAGATTACAATGCCGTATCGACTCGCTCAGGGTCGGTCGATATTAGAAGTTTTACAGTTGTATTATAAAAACAGGTTCTTTGAACGGTTATTAATATAAAAAGCCAGAGAAGGTCAGGGACATGAAAGTATAACACTTACAATTCTAAAAATGTCTTAAATTTAAACAATGCAATGGTAGTTATTAATAATAAAAGTTTATATATAATTTTATTCGAACCAGAAAGCAGTCTACAGTCGTGTCTGATTGCGGTGAAGATATTGGATCAAAATGGCCGCCTGACTCATGCGCGTTGATAGCTTCTAATGTTGACAAAGTACTTGTTGAGATAATATGTCCTTTCTTCGGTTAAATGTTCTTCGCAATTGTATATGATCTTCTGGGGTATAGTTTATTGTCACTGGTGTATCATGGAATAGTTCACTTGTGTAAAAATGTTGTTAAATGGGTATATCTACTGGTGTTTATGCGTGTCAGTTAACCTCGAATTTTCACTTGGTGTTTGGTGCGATTTCAGTGTTATTTCGTTTAATTAGTTATATATGATTTCGTTTATAGGTGTTATGTAGTTCATGGGTCAACTTCACCACTTCACTTTAATTAAAATAGTTAAAAAATTTAATTTTACATAAAATGATTCCGTACTCCGTTATAACGTAACGGCCATTAAAGGTTGGTTCTATCAAATATTCACATGAAGTGCTCTCTTCGAGTTATAATAATGAACTGTCTGTATTTCCTTCGTCTCATGAAAATCTTAGCCTATATAATATATCTCATACATTGTTTCAAATTGCCATAACTTCCGACACACTTTAATTTCGTGCACTATGCTTAGAATGTAATTTCGTTATTATTTAACTGTTTGAAATATTAAATACATATTCGTTTTCACTATTCTATTCTACTCATTTTGATAGTAATTAAGTTAGTATTACAAAGTTTTATCTGAAAATTATATTTCTTATAATTTTTGGGAGGTAGGCCTAAAATTATACTTCCTGTCTTCTAAGTAAATAATAGCCATTTTCCCTAATATAATTATTATTCTATTAAATCTGAAATTTGTATAATTATCAATTCTCACTTATTTTATTGCAACTTAGTATATTAATGATGGTTTTTTAATACAATTCATTTGTATATGACTCCCCCTAGGATAATGTCAGTGAATCTATTTCAGTTTTAATGGTATTTTATTAGACAATTAAATAATTTTATTCATATAATGACCATATCTTTAGAAAGCCTTATTTACATCGTATTTAATATGTTGAGTTTATCTTGCCTAAATATTGTCATTTTATCTGGTTTATAAGACTAGGTTTGTTAATTATTCTGCAGTTTAAATTCATTACATGGCCTAGATTTGATGTGTGGCTAATTTCCAAATGTTTTATTAATGTAGTTATTTTATATCCTTCTCTGACTGGTATAACAGTAATTATTGATTATACAATTAACATATAACATCTCTCTATATCAAAACTGGTGTTCTGAATAACATTGTTTTGTATATCACCTAATAACATAAATAAAAAATATTCTATAACATTGGAATGGTATCTATTTTTAGATATGTCATTCCTAAATTAAAATGAACAATAAAATAACAAATTATAACACTAACATTTCTTATGAATAATCCTTACTTATCTAATTACTATATGTAATAGGAACCTAACATCCTGGTTACATATAATGGTTAACATCTTATACTACTCAACATTAACAATTTGTTTTGTAATTCCCCATTTTACAGGATTTATGTCCCCTCTTTAAGTATAACCCTGGCTATCTAAGTTATATTCCATTCTATGGATTGTTCATACAGCTTTAGTAGCTTTTTATTAGTAACATTACTATTTCATTATCAAATAGACACTGTTCATAAAACTTAAAGTTTATTACTTTGTACTGTAACTCATGCACCTTTTTAAAGTTTATTAGTTATAATTTGATCACTTGCACTTGTCTATGGTGAATTATCAATATATTTACTAGTCTTTTTCTAGTTTTTAACATGAAATATTCAACCATGGGGGGAACTGTGAAGATTTGTTTATACAAACTAAACAATAACTTTTTGAATGCACTTATATGTAATACTACTAACACTTTTAGTTTTTTGTCAGTTTTACAGTGATATGGTTTTTTAGGGTGTTATACTTTCTCTTTGGACATTCATTGATTTTGGGGTTTTTTGGGGGTTCTTTCCCTATGGGGTTTTTGTTTTATATGGGTCGTCTTAATTATTCTTCTTTCTTCTTTGAGTTTGGTTATTCTTCCTTTTTCTGTAGTTTTGGATTATTCTTCCTTCTTCTTTCTTCTCTAGTTTTAATTAGTCTTCTTTCTTCTGTAGTTTTTATTTTTATTATTCTTCTTTCTTCTTTGAGTTTGGTTATTCTTCTTTCTTCCGTAGTTTTAATTTTGGGTTATTCTTCTTTCTTCTTTAGTTTTAATTATTCTTCTTTCTTCTCTCTTCAGTAGTAGCAGTTTTAATTAGTTCTTCTTTCTTCTCTAGTTTTAATTATTCTTCTTTCTTCTTTGAGTTTGGTTATTCTTCTTTCTTCCGTAGTTTTAATTAGTCTTGTTTCTTCTTTCTTCAGTAATTTTGGTTTTGAGTTATTCTTCTTTCTTCTTTGTTCAGTAAATTTGGTTTTGATTATTCTTCTTTCTTCCTTCTTCAGTAGTAGTAGATTTGGTTGTTCTTCTTTCTTCAGTGGTTTTGGTTATTCTTCTTTCTTCTTTCTTCAGTAGATTTGATTATTCTTCTTTCTTCTTTCTTCAGTAGTTTTGGTTATTCTTCTTTCTTCAGTAGTTTTAGTTTTGGGTTATTCTTCTTTCTTCTTTCTTCAGTAAATTTGGTTATTCTTCTTTCTTCTTTAGTTTTAATTATTCTTCTTTCTTCTCTCTTCAGTAGTTTTGGTTTTGAGTTATTCTTCTTTCTTCTCTAGTTTTAATTCTTCTTCTTTCTTCTTTGGTTTTAATTATTCTTCTTTCTTCTGTCTTCAGTAGCTTTGATTGTTCTTCTTTCTTCTTTCTTCAGTAGTTTTAATTAGTCTTCTTTCTTCTTTAGTTTTAATTATTCTTCTTTCTTCTCTAGTTTTAATTATTCTTCTTTCTTCTTTGGTTTTAATTATTCTTCTTTCTTCTTTGGTTTTAATTATTCTTCTTTCTTCTGTTTTCAGTTGCTTTCATTGTTCTTCTTTCTTCTCTCTTCTGTAGTTTTAGTTTTGGGTTATTCTTCCTTCTTCTTTCTTCAGTAGTAGTAGTTTTAATTAGTCTTCTTTCTTCTTTCTTCTTTCTTCTTTAGCTTTGATTGTTCTTCTTTCTTCTTTAGTTTTAATTAGTCTTCTTTCTTCTTTCTTCAGTAGTAGTAGTTTTAATTAGTCTTCTTTCTTCTTTGAGTTTGGTTATTTTTCTTTCTTCTTTAGCTTTGATTAGTCTTCTTTCTTCGTTCTTCAGTAGTTTTGGTTTTGAGTTATTCTTCTTTCTTCTCTAGTTTTAATTATTCTTCTTTCTTCTTTGGTTTTAATTATTCTTCTTTCTTCTTTCTTCTTTCTTCTTTCTTCAGTAGTTATAATTTTGACTATTCTTCCTTCTTCTGTAGTTTTGGTTATTCTTCTTTCTTCTTTCTTCAGTGATTTTAATTATTCTTCTTTCTTCTGTCTTCAGTAGCTTTAATTAGTCTTCTTTCATCTTTCTTCAGTAGTAGTAGTTTTAATTAGTCTTCTTTCTTCTGTCTTCAGTTGCTTTGATTGTTCTTCCTTCTTCTTTCTTCTGTAGTTTTACGCTGTGCATGCCTTTGTTTCTTCTAGTCTGGTTTCCTTGTCGGGGTATATTATTTGCCTGCTTCTATCTTACCTGGGTAATTTTGTTATTAATTTGTTTAGTCTTCTGGTTTTTTAAAATTTTGTATTATATTATAGTATTTGCAGAAATTTTCTTTATTTAACTTTTCTTGTGAATATATTATTAAATAGTGCATTTTAAATGATTCTCCTCTGGATATTCCATATATTAGAGCTTTATTAATGATCATTGAGTAATGCATTTGAGTGGATTATCTGTCACGCTACAATATATATATATATATATATATATATAATGTAACGCAACATAGTTGAGGTTCCCCAACGTTACATAAAAGACTGAATGAAATATGGTCAAAGACCATACCCTGACTTAAGGTTGTTCGATAGTTCATATGTTTGAGAAGGACCTCAAGTAAAAAGGAGGCAATGACTAATATTAAATGTATAAAACCCAGACTAATGAATGATTGGATGTAATGAAATGTTTGTTTTCTACTGTGACATGTTAAGGTCTACAGAATATTTATATTGTATGTTGAATGTGTTAAAAATGAAATGATGTTGTTTGATAATAATACTTACTCAATAATTATGTTTATATTTTATATTAGATTTGTTTTTATACAGCACAATAGTTACCAATGTTAGGCACGGTACTAAGTTGTCAGTATTGTATAAAATTGAAAGATACTGTTGTTCTAATTAATGTTTATAAACTGGATCAGGAGTGTGACCAGTGTTTCAAGTCTAACAAGTAGTTCTGACAATTATGTCATAAATTAATAAACGGTTCCAGAACCAATTGATTAATGTAAAAACAAATAACCACCAGTAAATTAAAATTCATGTAATTAACTATGTAATCAATAATTAATTGTACAGTAGGTCAGGTAAAAAAGAAAATTAAGTTAAAAACCAAATAATGTTATAATGGTTGTAAATGAATCTATAGGCCCAAATTCCATATTAGTGAAAGGAAATTAATACCTTTTTAGTAAACCCAGTCCAACGAAACTCTAGTAAAACATTTACTGTTTAATAAGGAAGGTTAGGGGAGAATTTTATGTGATTCAATATTAATCCAAGCATGGAGTATTTTATTGGAAAGGAGTAGTAATATTCTATAATGCCGGCTCAAGGATATATAGAAAACATGGTTGTTAAGGGCAACTGATTTTTTAGTAACTTGTTCATTTTGAATGGATGGTACTGATTGTTACAAGCTATTAGGTTGAGATGAACCGATATATTTAAAAATATATGAATAAATATAAAGAAAATATATATCCTAATTAAAAAGCATTTTTGCAAAACAATTATACTGGAATGTTAATGAATCATACAAATTAAATAACCCTATAAATTATCAATGAATACAATAAAAAAGAACTGAAAGCGTCTCACCTCATTCACTAAACAATTCCGCTGAATTTGGTATCAAACCAATTCATGCTATAAATTGAAGACCAATAAAGAGTTGAAGCCTGAATTAACGGAAATATTTGGAAATACAGAAGATTCGGTTGACGAAATAACCTTCATTGGCAGCAGAAGCTGAGATCCTAATTCCAATTCACTGGGACCAAGGCTTGTGAAGACCGCAAAAGAAGAATAGAAGCCAGAAGATCTCATAAGGGGTTACCAGTACACACCACCATCAATTTTATTGAAAATCAGAGCAGTTTCACTGGATGAAGACGATATAAACTGGATTTTGATCGTTGTTGACAAACGTTCACCGCCTAACGAAGTTTCGTCGATTTGGTAAAAAACAACTTATTTTCATTCCATTGTAATTTAAGTAAATAATATTATTTTGTAAATTGAACAACCTTAATTATGCGTTTTACCTGGCCTTACTAATGGTTCAAAGAACTACACGAACCCTGGTATAAGAATTATTTGTCATTATTTTTAAAGTATATATGTTTTTCTTATTAGAATTCGAATAATTAAGAATCGATACATGTTGGGATAGTCGATTGTATTGTCTTATTGTTTGTCTGAGACAACGTAACTGGTTAAATACCAGAGGAAAATAAATAAAGTACATTTGTTGTATGAGTTAACGTTTTAATCATTGCAGAGAAAATACTATATGTAATTGGCGTAATAATTTATTAACAGATTGATACAAACACTCAGAATAACTAACCTATGCGCACACATATTTACAATAACAGCGCTCGAAGCTTGCAGCTGGTGAGACGGGAGATTGCTGAACTAACGGGTTTTGCCATACTAAATTTGAATGGAATTTTTATCGTTGAGGGACTAGGGTTGAGACAAAAACCACTTACATTCAGTAAATACTCCATATAAATTGCTCATATTAAACAACCACTGAGGATTAAATTAAGTCTACAGAATAATACCATTATAAATTCAGGAATATAATTCTAAGTTTGTGGACTTAATAATCTGTATCCTGAGGGTTTCACTGGTCACAACCGCAAGGTATATTTAATTAATAACATATTAATTAAATCAGGTAACAGCATTTTAATTGTTACGAATCGCTACCTACAACGTACTACTTGGCGTTTGTTACACCGGAGTCTCTTATAACTAATTACACTCATAGACAAGATCTCTTTATAATTTGACGTCTCCAGCTGGTATCATACATTATTACATACGTCCTCACATAATTAACAAGCAGTTCGTTACTAAATTGATTACAACAGTGGGGTTTGAATAAGACGGACATTTTCGCTAGCACCGGCACATATTAGTCTCTCTCTTTACAAATTGGCACATAACAACGTGGAACTTATTTAAACACGTACTCAACACATTCTATATATTTTCACTTCTTTACAAATTGACGCTCGCAACGTGAGGCATCATCGTCGCATCATAACATCCTATATATATTTAATTTTATTACAAATTGGCGCTCAACGAGTGGGCTTTAGTTAAGTAAAAAATCATATTATTTGTTACTTAACTTGAGCAGGCAACCATTAGAGGCACAGGAATGCAGAAGACCAGAGGCAGATCGAAGAAGAGGGCAGAAGAGAAGGAGAAGGAAGAAGGTGGACAGGAACAAGAAATAGAATTAGTCACGGACAGTGAAATGGATCAACAGACAGGTGATACAGAAGAAATCGAAATAGTTAGGGATACGGAAACGGAAATAATGGAAGAGGATGCCCAAGGGGATCAACCAAATAAATCCAACCAAAAAGAAGATATGAGCATACAGGAGATGTTAAGAATTATAATGGAAGAAAATAAAGAAAATTTTAGAAAACAGGAGGAAAGCAATAAACAAACTAATGAGAGTTTAAGACAAACTAACGAAAAATTTAAGGAAACTAATGAAAAAATAGACAGTATAAACGAAAGGTCAGAAAAGCTAGAAAATAAAATAGATAGTATTAAGGAAAGTACTAGTGAACTTTTAAGGCAAACCATAAAGGAAAATAATGAACGATTGAAGGCCGATTTTAGACAAATCAATGAGAAGCTGGAAAATAAAATAGACAGTATTAATGAGAACTCAAGAAAACAAAACGAAATTTTGAGCGAAAATTTAATCAAACAGATGAATGAAAAGTTTGACAAGAATGACGAGAATTTGAGACAGATTCAAGACGATAACAAAATAATGAACGAAAAACTTGAGGAAAACAATAAACGAATGAAAGCAGATCTTGAAAAAATCAATGAGGATAACCTTATACGAATCGATGAGAGAATTGTACATTCTAACCAGGAAATAAGGGAAAATGTTGAAAAACAGAATGAAGTATTAAGACAAGTTATCAATAAGAAAATTGAGGACGCTAGTGAGGCAATCAGCCAGAAGGTAGTTAAGAACGACAGCGAAAGAAAACAGGAGATCGCGGAAACAAATAGAAAACTGAAAGCGACCGATGAAGTTATTACACGAAATAGAGCTGAACTAGAGGTCAAGCTAGGCCATATAGAAGAAGAAAACCGAATTCAAGTGGAATCAATACGAACTGATTGCGGAAACCAGCATCGAAATTTAGATACGATCATGAACGAAGTACAGGAGCAAGGACAACGTAACCAGGATAGAATCGAGAACCTACAACGGTCAGTTGACAACCGAACGATCACTGTCCCATATACACAACATATAGACGACCGGGAGACCATCAACTTTAAGACATACAGGAGAAATCCAATGGAATTCTTGGAACGGGTCGGCGAACAAATTATGAGAACCGGTGAAAATAGGTGGCCAATAATTCGTCGTTATTTAGACGATCATTTTAAAGAAACTTATGATAACTGGTGGACAGCCACCAGGCACGAGATACGAAGCTACGAAGAATTTAAAATAGCTTTTAAAGCCAGATACTGGTCAGACGCCACCCAGAACGTAGTGAGGGAGAGCATCAGTTATGGAAGATATGACGCCAGCAGGGGAACAACACTTACCGCCTACTTCCTGGGAAAAGTATGTTTGGCAAGACATCTTGAACCAAAAATCCCAGAGGAAATTCTCGTCACCAGGTTAGCATACCACTATGATAACGGTATATCAATAGCACGATCGGGTGGACAAATAAAAACTATACAGGCCATGTCAACGCTATTAGAAGAGCACGAGCGTGAAGTACACTATCGAAGGAGTCGTCAGAGAAACGACCAGTACGGGAACAGGGATTTCCCAGACTATAACACTAGAAACAATAACCATAACAGTCATGAGGCGAATAACCGGACGAACTATAATGGCAGGCCTGGTAATTATGGTAATGAGGCGTACCAACGGCAAAATAACAACAATAGCCCAAGGAACAACGGAAACAATTACGGGAATAGACAGAGTATTCCGAACAACCAATATAACCGGTCGTATAACCCAAATTACCAGAATCGGAACACAAACAACCGAAATTATGATAATAGTAACCGTAACCCGAATAACCAAAACCAAAACTACAGAAGAGTTAATTATGTGGGGGCGTACGACAATTATAACGGGAGGACATACTACCAAGGACGTCGGAGTTTTAATAGGGACACCGACTGGAACCAGTACAGTAATAACGATAGAAGGGAGACTAGAACTAATAGGGGCAGAAGTCGGAGTCAGGAGGACTACCGCCGGGTTAATTACGAAGAAGACCGCCAACGGCCGGAACCCAGGTCAACAGAAAATGAAATAAGTCAAACGAACCAAACCGGCAGAGGAGACGAAGAATCCGAGCCGATTTTAAACATCACACGGCAGTGAAAACACCAGCAGGACCCTCACTGAACCACTCTATCGGGTTTAACGACATAAGGAACCACAATAAAAATAATAAATGTATCACAATTATTTGTAGTAACTACTTGAAAAATTTAAGGGACGAGTTGTTGGAAGAAGAAGACGGAAATCCGAGAAAGAATAGTAACGAAATAATTTACATAACGGCAGAGATCAACAGTGTACAAACCAAAATTATGATAGACACTGGGGCTAACGTGTCGCTAATCGACGCAATAGAACTAAACAAAATACTTGAAGAAGGGAAGAAGCATATACTTACGTTACCAATAAGCAACATTGTACTGATAGGGGCAACGGGACGCCAAAATAGAACGGTCCGGAAGCAAGCAAGGTTGGAGTTAACGAGTAACAATAAAACAATCCCAATGACTTTTCTAGTAGCCAGTGGCTTACCATTTAACATGTTAATCGGTTGTGACATGCTGAAACAATACTCAGCTGTCATTGACATGAACAGGTCAAAATTATCGTTAAAAAGCAATCAAACAGAATGGACGGCTGACTTAGTTAACAGCGACAGTACAACACCAACCCGAGTAACATATCATATACAAAGAAATTTAGACCAACAGGAACAATCACCAAGTAATAATATCTTTTACGAGTTGGACGATGAGCAACTGTGGCATGACAAAATTAATGAGATCCGTAAATTTGAATGTGGAATAACTAACATGCAAAAGGAACGATTAGTTGAAGTGTACAATAGATATCGCCATGTATTTTCAAATATACCTGGCAAGGTAAGAGATTACCAATGCAAAATAGAGTTTCGAGAACCTGTAAATTTCAACAAAAAATCATACCCAGTCGCTTACTCACTGAAGGAAGCTGTGAGGGCAGAAATTGATAGATTAATAGACGAGGACATCATCGAACCCAGTTATTCACCGTATACCAGCCCTATCCTCGCTGTCCCGAAGAAAGGTGGCCAAGTAAGAATTTGCTTAGATGCAAGGGAAATCAATAAAGTAATAGTGAATGACCGAACATCCCCAGGGGAAATCGAGGAAATACTTAAAAAGTTCCATGGAATCAAATACATCAGCACGTGGGATACCGTCTGTGGATACTGGCAAGTCGAACTCCATCCAGAGAGCCGCAAATACATGGCATTCATTTTCGAAGGCCGAAATTACCAATTTAAACGGTTGCCATTCGGACTGGTTAATTCAGTAGCCGTGTTTGTTAAAATCATGGACCAAATCCTCGGACAGGAAACACTCCAATATACAACAGTCTATGTGGATGATATTTTGATAACTTCGACCAATTGGAATGACCATTGCCAACGAGTAGAGCAAGTGCTAAAAAGGCTGTCAGAGAACCATATTACATTAAAACTGGAGAAATCAAAATTGATAGCGAACGAAGTGAAATTTTTAGGATTTAACTTGTCGGAGCAGGGGATCACCCCATCCCAAGAAAAAATTGAGTCAATTCAAAAATTCCCAAAACCAAGGAACAGGAAGCAACTCCAATCATTCCTCGGCATATGTAATTATTACCGTAAATTTCAAGAACATTATTCGGAAATAACATCAAGATTTGTACGCCAATTATCATCCAAGGACAAGTGGACGTGGGGAGAAGAGCAAGATGCCACACTTGAACTAATTAAAACTAAATTTTTGGAGTCAGTAATGTTACACCACCCCAATTTCAATAAACAATTTTTTATGAATTGTGACGCCAGTGATGTCAGTTTGGGATCTGTTCTTTATCAGGAGGATGATGAAGGGAACCATCAAGTGATCAGTTTCGCTAGTCGAGTCCTGAATAGTTGTGAAAAAAACTATAATGTAACGGAGAAAGAGCTTTTGAGTGTTGTATTTTCCTGTAACAAGTTCAGGACCTACATTTTAGGATACAAGACGACCGTCAGAACTGATCACAAGTCAATTTCATTTCTAAAAAGTTGTAAGTTGAATCATGGAAGATTGACCAGGTGGAGCCTGACACTGCAAGAGTATAACCTAAATTGGGAATACATTCCTGGAAAAGGAAACATCATTGCAGATACATTATCGCGGATCAATATCAGGGACCAGACGTTTGAGGGGGAAAAAGAAACCATAATTAAACTATACCATATCATCAGTAATAGATCTGATCTGACTAATATAATAACAGGACTCGAACAACAGCAGAAACAGGACCCCAGATTGAAAAAAATTTTTGACAGGCTTGGAGAACAAGACGACCGCATAACACAATTTTACTGCGAACACCAACAAATACTATTCATTAAGACGCATTACAAACTTAACACCTGGAAAATTGTTATACCACAAAATATAGAAAAGGATCTCATAATGGATTACCATATCAGGTATGGCCACATGGGGGCATTGAAGGTAGTCAAAGCACTCCAAGAACACGTATACATCAGGGATGTTAACAGAAAGGTGCGAAACCAGATTAAACGTTGCCACATATGCCAGCTCGTAAAAGTTAACAATCACAGGAAGGAAGGCACGATGATGCCAATCACATCATCAAATAGATTAGAAAAAGTATTTGTCGATATTTGCGGCCCATTCCCGCGAAGTGGGGGGAGGCACCAGTATAAATATTTTATAATTCTATTCGACCATTATACCAGATTCACGAAACTATACTCGATCAACCGGGCGACGACGCAAAAGATATTAAACATTATATGTCAAAATTACATTAGTGAGGTAGGAGCTCCGAAATCCATTATTACTGACCACGGAACACAATTTAAGGGGAGCAAGTGGAAAGACACTCTACGGGAAAAGGGAATCAAGACGTATAAAACATCTGTATACCACCCGAGCAGCAACCCGGCCGAACGAGTATTAAGGGAAGTAGGGAGGATCCTACGCACGTATTGCTTTAACCAACAGAGAAAATGGTCCGAGTACTTAACAGCTGCAGAAGATTTCATAAACTTATCACACCACCAATTTATCGAAATGACCCCCTATACAGCAATGTTTCAGAGACCACCACCCAGAGAGATAGCGGAATTAATACAATTCCCTAGCGGAGATGAATATAAATTTAACAGCGTAAAATTTTACGAGAATATACTAGAACGAACCGAGAGAACGAGAAGAAAATACCAGCAATTTCAACCAAAACCGGAGCGATACTTAGTGGGAGACAAGATACTATTGAAGAATCGAGAATTGCCCAGTACAATGGAAGGCATTGCTAAAAAGTTGTTACTATTGTACACGGGACCGTATACTGTAATTAAAGATAACGGAAATAATACCTATGAAATATTGGATCCCCATACACTAAAGAAGAAGGGTACATACAACCAGTCCTCAATTAAGCGATATTATGAAATGGTTGATGACAAAATAAATACAACAATGATAACTAGGACAGAAAAAATATAAAAAACCACAAAATTCTAAAAGTATGTAAGGACAACTTACTCATGTTATTTCGAACAATACAATTTAAAATGAAGAAACTAAAAAACCCAAAATTCCAAAGGATGTAAGAACAACTTACTCATAATTATTCAGAAACAGTATGATTTAAAATAAAGAGAATAAAAAACCCAAAATTCCAAAAATGAAGTAAGCTCAACTTACAAACAAGTATCTAAGAAAACAATTTATGAATTATATAAGAAAGAGAATTTTGAAGATAAAAAGAACAACCAAAGTCGAAAAATAAGTAAGAACACCTTACTATACAATTTAGAAGAAATTGCTTTAAACTGATATGAAAGAAGAAAAAAAATTTTACACTAATTAAACTTAATAAAAATCATCAAAACCAAAAGACGAAATGAGTTTATCTAATGTAACATAATAGTGAGAAATGTAATTTAGAATGTAAAAGAAATAATAATGATTGTGCCAGAAGAATATAGCTACATAATGTAATGTATAGTACTGACCAAAATCTCATAACCAGCTGTATTGATCACAAAGGAATATGAGCCGATGAAAACAAGAGAATGAAGAAGCCAAAATGGAACCATCAAAAGGATCACCAGAAAAGAAAAAAAACAAATATTTAAGAATTATCCGTAAACAAAACCCAATTAATAAATGTCAATAAAATAGCCAAGTATTGGAGAGAAAAAGTGTATAATAGAAGGAAGAATTAATATGAAGAAATAATATGATCTGAGTTAAAGTACAGTGAATAATCCCTAGAATATGATTATTATTTATTATTTTATTGAAGGTCACATGATGACTACCTTACGAGGTTTATTAATGAAGATTGACTGTAGAATATTCCAGCAATCATTTAACTGGGCAGAGATGATGTTCCTCTGATCCCAGAAAGTATGTAACGGACGACGGTAATTGGTTAGCCGATAGAGCACCACCGATTCGATTCCAGTTATAATGTTAGGGAGGTTTAGGAAAATTAAATATTAGAGGGAAAACTCACAAATAAATATAGAGAATTAAATAAAACCAGATCCAAAATGTATAATTAATGAAGAATGTCACAAGAATGATTATAGAAATAAGATTTAAACTTGGGAAATAATTGACTTTAAGAAGGAACGAAGAAATGATAATAAAATAACGAATAATTGGGAAATATAAAAGTACTATAAATAGGAAACCAATTGGCCAGATACAAATTAGAAGTTTATTTCTTGCTAAACTTTGTTTATAGCAAAATAAACTTATTTCGAAGGGGGGTGTTATGTAACGCAACATAGTTGAGGTTCCCCAACGTTACATAAAAGACTGAATGAAATATGGTCAAAGACCATACCCTGACTTAAGGTTGTTCGATAGTTCATATGTTTGAGAAGGACCTCAAGTAAAAAGGAGGCAATGACTAATATTAAATGTATAAAACCCAGACTAATGAATGATTGGATGTAATGAAATGTTTGTTTTGTACTGTGACATGTTAAGGTCTACAGAATATTTATATTGTATGTTGAATGTGTTAAAAATGAAATGATGTTGTTTGATAATAATACTTACTCAATAATTATGTTTATATTTTATATTAGATTTGTTTTTATACAGCACAATAGTTACCAATGTTAGGCACGGTACTAAGTTGTCAGTATTGTATAAAATTGAAAGATACTGTTGTTCTAATTAATGTTTATAAACTGGATCAGGAGTGTGACCAATGTTTCAAGTCTAACAAGTAGTTCTGACAATTATGTCATAAATTAATAAAGGGTTCCAGAACCAATTGATTAATGTAAAAACAAATAACCACCAGTAAATTAAAATTCATGTAATTAACTATGTAATCAATAATTAATTGTACAGTAGGTCAGGTAAAAAAGAAAATTAAGTTAAAAACCAAATAATGTTATAATGGTTGTAAATGAATCTATAGGCCTAAATTCCATATTAGTGAAAGGAAATTAATACCTTTTTAGTAAACCCAGTCCAACGAAACTCTAGTAAAACATTTACTGTTTAATAAGGAAGGTTAGGGGAGAATTTTATGTGATTCAATATTAATCCAAGCATGGAGTATTTTATTGGAAAGGAGTAGTAATATTCTATAATGCCGGCTCAAGGATATATAGAAAACATGGTTGTTAAGGGCAACTGATTTTTTAGTAACTTGTTGATTTTGAATGGATGGTACTGATTGTTACAAGCTATTAGGTTGAGATGAACCGATATATTTAAAAATATATGAATAAATATAAAGAAAATATATATCCTAATTGAAAAAGCATTTTTGCAAAACAATTATACTGGAATGTTAATGAATCATACAAATTAAATAACCCTATAAATTATCAATGAATACAATAAAAAAGAACTGAAAGCGTCTCACCTCATTCACTAAACAATTCCGCTGAATTTGGTATCAAACCAATTCATGCTATAAATTGAAGACCAATAAAGAGTTGAAGCCTGAATTAACGGAAATATTTGGAAATACAGAAGATTCGGTTGACGAAATAACCTTCATTGGCAGCAGAAGCTGAGATCCTAATTCCAATTCACTGGGACCAAGACTTGTGAAGACCGCAAAAGAAGAATAGAAGCCAGAAGATCTCATAAGGGGTTACCAGTACACACCACCATCAATTTTATTGAAAATCAGAGCAGTTTCACTGGATGAAGACGATATAAACTGGATTTTGATCGTTGTTGACAAACGTTCACCGCCTAACGAAGTTTCGTCGATTTGGTAAAAAACAACTTATTTTCATTCCATTGTAATTTAAGTAAATAATATTATTTTGTAAATTGAACAACCTTAATTATGCGTTTTACCTGGCCTTACTAATGGTTCAAAGAACTACACGAACCCTGGTATAAGAATTATTTGTCATTATTTTTAAAGTATATATGTTTTTCTTATTAGAATTCGAATAATTAAGAATCGATACATGTTGGGATAGTCGATTGTATTGTCTTATTGTTTGTCTGAGACAACGTAACTGGTTAAATACCAGAGGAAAATAAATAAAGTACATTTGTTGTATGAGTTAACGTTTTAATCATTGCAGAGAAAATACTATATGTAATTGGCGTAATAATTTATTAACAGATTGATACAAACACTCAGAATAACTAACCTATGCGCACACATATTTACAATAACAGCGCTCGAAGCTTGCAGCTGGTGAGACGGGAGATTGCTGAACTAACGGGTTTTGCCATACTAAATTTGAATGGAATTTTTATCGTTGAGGGACTAGGGTTGAGACAAAAACCACTTACATTCAGTAAATACTCCATATAAATTACTCATATTAAACAACCACTGAGGATTAAATTAAGTCTACAGAATAATACCATTATAAATTCAGGAATATAATTCTAAGTTTGTGGACTTAATAATCTGTATCCTGAGGGTTTCACTGGTCACAACCGCAAGGTATATTTAATTAATAACATATTAATTAAATCAGGTAACAGCATTTTAATTGTTACGAATCGCTACCTACAACGTACTACTTGGCGTTTGTTACACCGGAGTCTCTTATAACTAATTACACTCATAGACAAGATCTCTTTATAATTTGACGTCTCCAGCTGGTATCATACATTATTACATACGTCCTCACATAATTAACAAGCAGTTCGTTACTAAATTGATTACAACAGTGGGGTTTGAATAAGACGGACATTTTCGCTAGCACCGGCACATATTAGTCTCTCTCTTTACAAAATGGCACATAACAACGTGGAACTTATTTAAACACGTACTCAACACATTCTATATATTTTCACTTCTTTACAAATTGACGCTCGCAACGTGAGGCATCATCGTCGCATCATAACATCCTATATATATTTAATTTTATTACAATATATTACATTTAATATTTATAATTAAATTTACCTCAAGATGTTATTTTCCTATTTGGAACATGTTTCGAGAGTTCTTGTTCTCTCATCTTCAGCCTTCGTGATCTTGTTTCTGGTGAAGTATTTGTGTGTTGGTTGCTGGTTGCTATTAAGGTTGTTTATTGGTCTTTGGTATTTTAAAGTTGTATTATTGTGTGTGATTGTGGTATATGTTTTTGTATTTTGTGTATTTTCGATATTGAGTGCTTTGAATATTGTGTTATATTTTGTATTGATTTGTACTGTATTTGTTCTGGTATTAGTTTGTTTTGTGTTTGTGTTTGTAAATCAATACAAAACATGACACAATATTCAAAGCACTCAACATCGAAAATACACGAAATACAAAAACATATACCACAATCACACTCAATAATCTATGTATTAATACGTGAAGAGAAAACTTTGTACCCCTTTTTATGCATATTGCGCGCACGGAGGAGTGTGAGATTTGGCATAGTTAAAGTTTATATGGAGAAGGAGTGCAGAAAGCTAAAATTTATATATAATATGTGTTACAAATACATAAAATAAAATAAAATATACATTCATTTGCACTTGAAAATTCATTTAAACTTTTTCAAACAATGGTAATTGTTAAAAATAAAATAATTTTGTTCCCAGGCAACAATAGTCTGTGGAGTGTATGTCAAGGCAAAAAGCGTTTATTTTATATTTTGTACATTAGATATCTGTGTTTTATATATTAACGTGCAGTTGAAAGTGAAATACAGCTTGCTTAATATACACCTGTCGCAAAAGGAAAATTTTGTAGCAGCAATTTGAATTGACTTACTCTCGCCTAATTTTTATTGGTGGTTTCAAAAAAGTGAGTACATTTTATTATTTTTAAATTAAACCCTGTCTAATCTTAGTTTCAGTAATTTCATTACATGTTTTTTTTTACTTTCAGATATTCGCACCTACTTCCATTATGCCTCGACATAGAACATTGACGGGTCGGAGTGAGAGACAAAGAAGAAGGAATATATATTCGCGTGAAAGTCAAAATGATAATAGACCAAATGCAAATTTAAATAGTGTACAAAATGATGAAATTATTTTGAGGGATACATTTAAATGCGCACTGAATGTCATTCCAACGAATTTTAATACTTTTGATTGTGGATTAATGTATTTACAATGCAGGTTTTGCAATGCAAAACATTTCGAATCTGAGGTCACGTTAGGTGAAAGGACTGCATTCACTTCATGTTGTCATAAGGGTAAAGCAATATTACCGGCCTTAAGTAAAAATGAATACTTTAAATCATTGTATGATGGACTTACTTCAAATGAACCTTCAATAAAAAGAAAGTCAAAAAATTATTTTGAAAACATTCGTAAATACAATTCAGCATTTGCTATGGTTAGCTCAGAAGCTAAAATTTCGGATACAGTTACGCGTGGAGTGTATCATTTTAAAATACATGATGTTTTTTATCACAGATCAGGTCCAATGACTGCTGGATATGGTCGCTCACCATGTTATGCGCAATTATATTTTTATGATGTTGACACTGTTGTCAATTATAGATTACGTGAACACTATAATCAAACATGCAATAACAATATAATGCGCGATATCTCTCTTGAATTGGAACGCATTAATCCTTTCGTTCGGTCATTCATTGTAGTGGAAGATCATTGTCAGAGAGTTGAAAATCAAAATAAAGAATTTGTATGCTCATTAAAGTAAATCGTGATTTACATCTACGCCGTTATAATGATGCAGTTCAAACTGATGTAGCAGTAATATTTAGTACAGTTGATGGTGAGCCACCCTTTGAACGAAATATGGATTCCTTTTCAAAAGTTAATGGTACCATTAAAAATATCTCTGTTTTGGATTCATCATTGAACCCTTTAGCGTATCCATTACTTTTTCCAAATGGTGATACTGGGTGGCATATCAATATTTCTCATAATGTACCAACTACATCTAATTCAAGAGCGCCCAGAAATAAATTAACCATGCTTCAGTATGCAGCCTATCGACTTGCAATTAGAGAAGATTTTAGCATGTTGCACCATTCACAAAAATTATTTCTGCAGTGGATAGTTGATATGTATGTGAGAATAGAGGGCACAAGGTTACATTTCATTCGACAAAATCAAACAAGCCTTAGGTCTGAAGTTTACAACAATTTAACAGATTATTTAGAATTGAACCCCAATGCCAATAATGTTGGCCGTAGAGTAATTTTACCATCTTCATTCAATGGATCTCCAAGAAATATGTATCAGAATTATTTAGATGCAATGTCAATTGTACAACATTTCGGAAAGCCTTCTTTGTTTATTACAATGGCTTGCAATCCTAGTTGGCATGAAATATTTAGCAATATTGATGTAGGTGAGTCAGCTCATTTTCGACCTGATATTGTTGTGCGTGTATTCAAGTCCAAACTGAAAGCATTAATTGAGGGCCTTACACTAAACAAAATCTTCGGTAAAGTTGAAGCACTCATTTATACAATTGAGTTTCAAAAGAGAGGATTGCCTCATGCTCACATTTTACTCTCTTTAAATGAGCAAGATAAAATTGTTAACGCTACCGATATTGATAAAGTTGTATCTGCGGTGATTCCTAACATTCAAACAGATCCTACATTACATGAATATGTTGTAAAACACATGATGCATGGTCCATGCGGTGTACTTAATCCAAATTCTGTATGTATGAGAGATGGAAAATGCACAAAAGATTATCCAAAACGATTTATTGAATTTACATGTGAATCATTAAATGGATATCCATTATACAGAAGGCGTTATAATGGTATTAATGCTGAAGTTCGCGGTAGTTGCCTCGACAATCGTTATGTTGTACCATACAATCCGTATTTACTTGCCAAATTTAATTGCCATATAAATGTTGAAGTATGCACTACAGTTAAAAGTGTTAAATACATTTATAAATACGTGTATAAAGGCTATGACAGTGCATCTGTTGAATTAGGTTCAGAGAGAAATGAACCAGGTCAAGAAATACAAATTGATGAAGTTAAAAATTTTTTAAATGGCCGTTATGTCGGATCAACTGAAGCTGTATGGCGCATCTATTAATTACCAATGCATTTTCAATAACATGTCATCGTTAGACTTGACATTCATTTACCGCGTAGACAGAATGTTTACTTTCGAGAAGGGCAAGAACGTCAAGCAATTGAAAATGCAAGACAAACAAAATTATTAGCATTTTTTGAATTGAATCGATCAGATCCATCAGCGCATGAATATAAGTATATTGAAATTCCTTTGCATTATGTGTGGGAAGATTCCCGAAAAAAATGGAAGAAGAGAAGGCGTGGAGGTGATGAAATCATTACACGCATATATGTAGTATCACCAAAATACATCGAACTTTTCCATTTACGATTGCTTTTATTACATGTCTGTGGTCCAAAATCATTTGAGGATGTTAGAACATACAATGGAATTATACACACTTCTTTTGTTGAAGCGTGCGATGCTCGCGGCATTGCTTCAAATGATAATGAATGGTGCGAATGGTTAAATGAAGCAAAAGAATTACATTCACCAAAACAAATGCGAAATTTATTTGGTTACATTTGTGCATTAAATGCAATGGCGTTATGGAATGAATTTAAAGTATATCTTAGTGAAGATTTTTTGAGAGATTACAACGAAGAAGTATTCTTTAATACAGCTCTATTAGAAATTGAAGATATTTTGAATGTTCATAATTTGTCATGTCAAGAACTTGGTTTACCAGTTCCCACGTATTCGCAGAGAACAGACGAAGCAAATGCTATTGATCCAATAGAACAAGAGTTTCTGTTTTCTGAGCATTATGAAACTGCAAATATTGAACAGCGTAATCTAATTGATCGTGTGATTCGTGAAATTTTGCATCATGATACTGGATCTGATGTTTTTTGTTTAACCGCTCATGCAGGTTGTGGAAAGACATTCACATAAACAGCAATCATTCACAAATTAAATTCGTTTAATCTTAGTTGCATTGCAACAGCGTTCAGTGGCATAGCTTCAACTCTATTACTTGGAGGTAGAACTTTACACAATGTGTTTAAATTTCTTACACCCATTTTGGAAAATTCTGTAGCGAATATTACCGCAAATAGTAGCTATGGACGTTACATAAATTCATCATCATTGATAATTATTGATGAAATTTCTATGTGCCCACTGCAAGTGTTGAAAATCATAGATAGATTATTGCAGGATCTATGCGATGAAAATGATAAACATAAACCATTTGGAGGGAAAACGATACTTCTGCGCGGTGATTTTCGGCAAATCTTACCAGTTGTCCCACATGGATCACGTGCAACTTTAATTGAAAATTGTGTCACGAGTTGGCATAAATTTGTTTATTTTCATAAAGTAACGTTTACTCAAAATATGAGAGCCTTACCAAGTGAAATAGAATTTGTCGAATTCTTGAAAAAAGTTGGTAATGATGAAGCCCCACAATTCCCTCAGTTTGGTGAAAATATTATTGAAATACCTCAGCAATTAATAGGAGATGAAAATAATATTATTAATGAGGTGTATGGAAATATTTCCGAAAACATACTCTCAGATAACATATTGAAGTCAGTTATTTTATCACCTAAAAATGATGATTGTACTTTTATTAATACTGATATACTTAATCGAATACCAGGTGAACAGAAAACATATCATAGCTACGATAAAATAATTTGTGATGATGACAATGAAATCAATAACTATCCAGTAGAGTTTTTGAATTCTTTGACTATTAGTGGTTTGCCACCACATAAGTTAGTATTGGAAGTTAATTGCATCGTTTTACTGCTAAGAAACTTAAATACAAAGGAAGCATTAGTCAATGGAACAAGAATGCCCATCAAGTGTATGCATCGTAATGCTATTGATTGCGAAGTTTATACTGGAACCGCACGCAATAAGAGAATTTTGATTCCACGTATAAATTTAACATATTCCGGTACTGTTTTACCATTTAACTTTCAAAGAACTCTATTTCCAATTATACCTGCATTTGCGATGACAATAAATAAGTCTCAAAGACAAACATTCGAAAAAATTGAAATTTTATTGAGGCAGCCAGTTTTTACACATGGTCAATTGTACGTCGCAGCAAGTAGAGTTTGATCATTCGATGGTTTGAGATTTTATATTTCCGAATATAATGGCCAAGGGCATTTAGCAAATGATGAAAGAGTTTTTACAAAAAACATCGTTTACATAGAAGTTCTGAATCATTAAATTCACTTTCAAACTATTTTAAGTTTAATGGGCAACATTTATTTTTTTAACCGCCCGGTTTTTTTGATTTAATGAAAAATATATGAAAAAATACGAGGAAAGTATTTTTTTATTTTTTATTTATTTTTTATTTAAATTTTATATAATTTGAAAAAGATAGGCAAAATAACTGTGTAGCCTTGGCGAAACCTGGTCAGTATGGCAATAAAAAAACCCAAGGAAATGTCAAAAAACGCGTTATTGCTTTTTAAATATGGCTTAGCCAAGCTAAACCTCATTTTTCCTATCTTTCATATTTTTCAAATAACTCGAAAATTAATGCATAGAAAAAAAATTATAAAGCTTTGTAGCAGATAATCTTCAAACTGTTTTCGAATTTTGTACCTTACCAAAAATGAAATGTAATCCACTGGAATTGAAAACAATGTATCTTATACTTCTATGAATGTCAAGTCTCATTTTTATTAGCGTTTATTTGATTCAATAATAACATGAAAAAATTAAAACTGACAATGAATTATATCAAAAAATAAATACGAATACAAGCTGTAATTGTGTTTTTTTTCAACTGTTACTAACATTAAATTTTAAATTTCATAGGTATTGCAGGGAATTAAGGCAAACAACACACGCTAATGACGTATTTGTACACGCTCGCAGCTGACGTAATAGAACAAAATTCAAAAAACTTATATGCAATGATTATAGAGGTATACTCTTTGACAAAAGAACCTCAATAACGTTCAAACTTAAAAATTTAATGAATTACGGTCGAATTTCGACCACTGGGCGACCACTAGTACAACTTTAAAATACCAAAGACCAATAAACAAAGTTAATAGCAACCAGCAACCAACACACAAATACTTCACCAGAAAAAAGATCGCGAAGGCTGAAGATGAGAGAACAGGAACTCTCGAAACATGTTCCAAAGAGAAAAATAATATCTTGAGTTAAATTTAATTATAAATATTAAATGTATTATATACATCAAGAAACGGACTGTAGTAGAAAGTTATTGAATATATATGTATATATATTTATAACAATACAAATTGTTTACAAATTTAAATGTAAATTAAATTTTGTAGCCCCACGCTTTTGGGAGACAATTTATAACAAGACAAATAGCAAAACAAATATTAATTAATTTGTGTTGTGCCAAAATGTATATAACATTACTGGTAAAGTGTACAATTAATAGGGTTTGGGTGTAATGGTAATAAGAGTAGTCATTGATTGAATTGTAACGAGTTTTCATAGTGTATTCATAAATCACAAGCGTCTTTAAAAAATCTCATTTACGTCGCCATAAATATTCATTATTCGTTGCGTAACGTTCAATTGTTGCAGTACATTTATCATAAAATAAATCATATCTTCTATAGTAACAAAGGTATATTCTAAATGTTGTAGTAATTTGTGTATGGGGTGTTAATATAAGCCACTTTGTTGGCTTGTTATTGGTTGGCGTGTTGTTGTTGGCGTCACTTTGTAGAAGGACCGGATACGTACGTTTAAAATCCGTTTACGTTTGTTTAAAATTTGCAGTTTAGAGTTTATGTTAGTGTTTTGGTTTAATAACTTTTTGATTTAAAGTTTTAATTTAATGTGGTTAAATTTATTTAATTAAATTAATTTAATTAAATCCGGAATATCTCTTGACGTTGTTTAACGAAGGTATTTAAAATGTTATTATTTAGCTGAATGTATTTTTCTTCTGTCGACTAGGCGAATCGGTGACGTGGATTCCTCGCTGAAAGTACATATAGTTTTGTAAGAAATGATCATTTACGTGGAGTGAGTCTGGCTGACTTCGCAGGGTCGATGTGGCAATCTAATTTTTAGATTGACTTACCGTAATTCAAATTACCGCTGTCTGTCGTGCCATCCAATGAGAGACGTTCACCTATCCTGTAATGCTCTAGTCTATTGAAATAAACTATCTGACTCTGATTTGTCGTATAAAAATTAGAATTTATTCCTTGTTAACGCTTCTTTAATGATTTAAAATATCACAAACCATTTTCGGTTCAAATTTACTTAACATTGGAAATTTGTTCTTATAAAAAATTATCTCAGGGTGGTAGTACTGATCTACATACGTCAGACTATGGTTAACATACATTTTGGTTAAATATTTTAATTCAAGTGTAGGTTCTTTTAGGCTGCAGAATACCAAATAATCAACTAGAAAACTTACTCTACCATTATTAGGTAGTCGGAGATTGATTACAATTCAATCACCTCTTAATACATAACATACAAAATTATAACCATGCCTGATTTGGCATTCTAGGTTAACTGGTTTAATAGTCAATCGATAATAAATATTAAATGACTTAATGAACGTTTATAAACGTTAAAAGAACTTTTTTTAAATATCTAATATGTGAACATAATAAAATAATAACTCGAAAAAGAGTTCTTTAAAGAAACATCTGAATCGTCATACTGGATGCCTTCAAAGGTAATCGTTTAGTTGTCAGTATTTTATATAGCTTAGTACCACTAGCTTGTATTCATAACAGAAAGAAATATTCAAATTGTAGTAGACTCTTCCTAAATTAAGGAACATAAATAATAGTTGCATTTTTTTAACTTTCGTTAATTAATTCAGTCAGTCGACAATCCTCAATCTCTTGCTAACGCTTGTTAGTTTAATCTGGGTTTACTGTATAATAGCTTCAATCAGGTGTGTGGTTATGGCACACTCAGTGTTTATACATAATAAACTATTACTGTTTTCAAAATTCTTATTTAAGAATTATTTAAATTAAATTGAGGATTATCTCTATAACTGGTGATTGAGTGAAATTAATTATGTTCAATGCCCTATATACTTTATTTTACACACATTACAATAATGTTGTTCGATTATATCGTCATTTTTCAATTTCTTAACTAATATTAGAAAATCACTGTACTCCCTTTAAATCCCGGAATTGCTAGGGATTATACACTTAGCAATTCGTATTAACGCACTGTTTACTCTTCAAAAATCTTCAATAGCAGTGTTGTTATTATCGCACAAATTTAGGTTATGTTGATTTGTTGACATTGATGACGCGCACAAACTAGGTTAACAGCTGCCATCTGTACTGATGAAAGGTTGGTTAAACAGTGTCTCGAGCCGACGCATAATGCTGCCGTTCTCTCCTGCGATCGATCATTGTGAAATTCGCCAATTTCTCTGATTTGATTGGCTGACGATCTTTAATCTAGCGCACATACCCCCTTCGCGAAATATTTTAATTGTTGCTTTAAGCTTGAGGTAGCTGGGTTTGAGATTACAGACTGATGCTAAACATTTTCCCAAATTGACTCACATACTTTATAATTGATATAACTTTCTTATTACTGCATAGATTTTGAATCTAAACTTATCACTGTATGGCGAACATTTGGCTCTTAATTTAGAGTCCACTCATGATATGTTTTCGTCCATTATTAAGGGATTTATTGTTTGAGATTATCACTTTACACTATTTACTATTAATTTTATATATTCTTGAATTGTAACTATCACATCTCTTTGAGAGTATGCCTTCCAAGTCCTTCAACATTTCTCACTTACTGTTTACTTATAATTATGGACAAAATACAACTCTTATTCTAACATTGGTTTAGCCTAGGAGTCTACTAAACTATATTAACAAATTATTTATAAGAAATAGTATCTGGGCAATTTCCCTTTTGCCCCAATTGTATACACAGTGTTATTGCAACTACTGGCTGTCTTTATCAATGTTAATATATTGTTATTCCTTTGTATTTTAGTGTATAAGGTGACCTCTGTATAACACTATGAAGTGTCCCTTTACTTTAATTCTTGTTTAATAATGTAGTGTCCTTTCAGTCCACTATCTAGTTTATAATAGTTCACTATAGTTAGTACAGTGATTATCAATCTGGTATTTTAATACACTTGTCTGTTCTTTTGTATAGATAATTGGACAATAGTAGTTACATCTAGTGTCACATGACAGATGTGCTTATTTATGCTTATTACATTTTATGTTATTGTTTATAATTCTCTTACACTATTATAATAGTGATATTATATCTTATTTACCATATAGGTATCACCTTTTTATTCCTGTCTAACTTTACTATATTTTTTATTCAAGTTTTAGACAATTTTAATTCTCTTTTATTTTACATTAATGCTGTGCATAATATGTCATTATGCTGTTGTTTACAGCTTCTTATTGTGTTAACATTATTGTTACCTTTACTCTCTTGGCTAATATGGGATGCCTTACTCATTTACAATATTATTGGTCATATAAAGGTCATCTAATTTAGTCAGTTATTGTATTATCTACAAGTTGTATGTCCCCCAGTTAGCCTTTTACTGGTGTTGGCTATTTACTTCACCTTAGACTTTCTTATCTCGATGTCATTGTATTCTTGTGGTTCTTCTTATATTACCATTCTGATGGTTGTCATCAGTGTTATTATTTATTTCTTATGTGTTTCTTTCTTGTTTCTTGGCTTCTTACTGACCGAATCTATTGGGTTATTGGTTCCTGTTGTATAATCACTATTTAATGTATCTTCTTTCTTCTTATAAATTATTATTACCATTACTTTTATTAACTCCTGCGTTGTGAGTTTATTCTTCTTTATTGGTCGTTTATGTAGTTTCATGCTTGGCATTTTCAGAGTAAATACTTGATGGGTCTTGTTACCTCAATTTATCATGACATGTGCTTATATTTTGATACTTAAAATATCGGGGTCATATGTCTTGTTACAATATTTATTTGTTATCTTAAATCTCGACTGCTCAGCCTGACTGTGTGCTTTACTGCAGTTTTGTTTTATTTTCTTTATATAACTTCCAACTACGTTACTTTATGCATTGCATACATCTTAATCATTGATTGCTTTACAAACTTTAAATAAAATTTAAATTGACTAAATTAATTGTTAATCATCAATGAAAATATTTTTTGAATATAAATTAGATTCTCTTATCTCTATATCTACATTTTACATAACTCTTATTTATTTTTAAATTTCAAAGTGTCTTTTCAATGTCTTTAGTCTCTCATTTACAAATTATAAATTGATTATTTGTCATCTCGATTCTGTAGATCGTACCCATGTCCTCCGTTGATCCGTAGGTCCTCTTCTGATGGAGTTCCCTGCACGTTCCCCGGTTCCACTTGTCGTTCTCCAGTTACTCGTCCCTCATGGTTGCTGTAGTGTAGAGTGATATGTTGCTCTGCATCAGCTGCTGTTGCTCTATCAGACGCCTCTGCTGTTCAACATAGTGTTCCTCTGCATGATGTAACCTCGTAGCTTGTCTTGAGTGACGGACGTTTGTGTGTAGACATCGTCAAGTACGTTCTATAATCTTATTCATAACCAGACTAAGAGTTAATGTTTAAACTTATATGAACATAGCGTCCATCCGCCTTTACTGTTCAATTAAGAATATTTAAAATTCGCGTCGATACTGGACATAGCGTCCCGCCGCTACTGAAGACTGATTGAGAAGAACTTGGCTTCTTCCGTGCCCTTATTTATATTCGAGCATCGTACCGCACCTGTTGGGACAGAATTCTGCTTGTCAGAAATTGCTTGGAGGCGTCACTTCCCCCACTATCGTCCAATTCCATATTTTCGCACATTTCTGCCAATGGCAATGTCTACTGTGCACTACACGGTGCTCTAACGATGGATAATTTAATTACACATGTTCAATGTAATTACCATCGTAATCGCATAATTTGTGTCATTACTACGCTCTTAAAATCGCACTGAATTTGCACTGCACGTCGTTTTCACGTCGTTTTCTCACTACACATGTGTATTAATTTTATACATATTTAGGAGTCTTTGAAATTTTTCTACCATTTATGGTTTTCTAAACTATAATTTACCACCTATTTAGGGTGAGATTGCAAACTTCCATGCTCGAACCAGCCTCACTCACACACATTGTTTACTACTGTACACACTCTCAGCGATACTCGCGTGATCGTGCAGGTCGGTTCCTGCATGTCTATATGCCGTATTTTTAACATCAACGCAGCTTTCAATCCCAGACCTGCTTATTTATTACATATTTATTAATTTAATTTAAATATTTATATAATCTATTACATGCACAGTACAGCATATGATTGTACTATCGCAACATATATATGTTTATTTAATAAACACAAGGATACCACAGACCATTAGGGGACACCATATATGTGGGACCATAAGAAGAACACTAAAATCAAGGAATGGAGAAACACCCCAGAAGTTCTTCAATGTGATGTTCTTCCACACGCTTCTCTACGGCTCTGAGAATTGGACTTAAACGTCTAACTGAGTTGAAGACATCCCCTTCGCATTAGAATAAACCGTCTTTTCGTTTACTCAGCTTTATTTTAATTGCTTATTATTTTGTTGTATTATTGATACGTATTTAGGCCTATATTTCCAGCTTTCTCACAATCTTCTTTACGTTTCATGGATTAGGCAATGTGCTTGTTCTGAATTCACATTATCAGATGCATTTCCTTCTTGGTCTTCCTATATTCCTTCTTACAGAAGGTTTGTACTTGTTTACAATTACTGGTATACTATCTTCATCTATGCGACTTAAATACTGTCTTCATTTTCTCCATTATTCTTCAATTTTCTCATTCAGATTATATATATTGTTACGACGGTCTACTCGATCGTCGTAGGTACAGTGGAAACAAAATCACAAGACACCAATTAAGTCAAGAATCACCAGCTTTAATTTTCACAGTTAAACAGTTCGTAATTAACAACACACTCTCTTATAACAAATCAAATAAAAATTCTTCACACGCAAATAAATGTCAACTAATATTACAACACAATTGTATTACAATATACAGTCCGATTATAAAACACAACACTTCGCTAATAACCACTTGAACGCACACAGTAATATCGCCAGATAATCACTTGTAATCTCCCGACAATAAACTCGGACCGCACTGTAAATATATCGCGACTAATACTGAAAACTACGGCCGGTGCCGCCATGTATTTATACCTCCACTCACAGACCAGAACGTTCCAAACTGCGTATTAGCGCCAGTGTAAACTACGTAATTAATTACGGCCTTGACACAGTTCGCGCGGCTGGCGGCTTCGAGAAAACTCTCGCGAATTCGTCTATAGTCACGTATGCCACACACATTATAGCGAGATTCTTCTGGCACATTCGACAAACACGTAGATTGTTCTGTGATGTCGTAACAATATTTAATTCTTCTCGTATACCTTCATTTCTTATATATCCCTTGTTGTTCATCAATAAATCGGCTAAAAATTCTCAAATTAGCTGATTGTATGTTGTTTTTATCTCTTTTTGTTTCGTTTTATTTACTGCCGTCTAATAGCACTGGAACAGCCATTGTTTTGTAGAATTTAATTTTTTCTCACGTCTTGTTTTATTTTTCAGTGAGCTTTTCAGTAAACATCTTAATATTATCATCAGCGTATGTTCGTCAGTTTGAGTATTCTCCATTTCTCCATATATTCCATGCTTTTTTAAGTTGAAGTTTTTAAAATACTTCTTTAGTATTTTCGACAGATATTCGATTGGCATTTTTGAAAGATCATACAATTCTTTCAGCATACAAGGAAGACAGTGTAGCCACCAATACATTGTGTCCGCCTATGATTACCTTTGCACTAAGTAACTCATTTCCACAAGCCACTTGATATTGCGGTGCGCTTCCAGGGAATCATTGTCAGTTTCGTTGGCAGCAATCATAGCCACCTACTTATTTACTTAGATTTTAATGCCTCTTTCTTTAATTTCCTCGTGCTTTTCTTCTTCTTCTTCTTCTTCTTCTTCTTCTTCTTCTTCTTCTTCTTCTTCTTCTTCTTCTTCTTCTTCTTCTTCTTCTTCTTCTTCTTCTTCTTCTTCTTCTTCTTCTTCTTCTTCTTCTTCTTCTTTACTTTAAACATAATAATTTTCTCTTTTGCAAGTGCTACCTCAAGATGTATTGCAGATTGTTTAAATTTAGAGTAGTTATTAGTGAAATGAGAAAATAATAGAGACATCTTTATGAACACGGAAATTGTTGCGTATTTCAAAGAAACCCTCATACAGAGGTAATCGAGGAGGATTACAAAATAGATATTTGCTGAAAAAAAGGAAATCCTAACAATGGTTGCATAATGATAGCTCACTTACTATGGGTAAGATATTGTTACGACAATTACGGAACGCTCTCGAATAGTCGAGAGCGTCCTTCTACCCGTTTCTCGGCTAGCCGAGCAGGTTCAGCGTCTAGGTCAAGGCCGCACTAAAGTGCTTCAATACTGTTCGAGTCCTTGTTAACTACGCAAATTATGCTGGCACGCCGCCAAAAGGATGGGAAATTATTCTGGAATCTCTGCGGTACCTATATAAGCAAGAGCAACCGGCTTAGTGAGTCAGTTACAGTGGGCAATTTCTTTAGTGCAAATCAAGTCATTAGCGGAAAGTGATTATTGTGTCATAACTCGTGCGGAACTCTTAACGGTTGACAATTATTATTGCGTGTGGAAAAATTTAACTTAAATTATTGTATGAGCGTGCGTTGTTGATTTCACATTGTTATTTGTGACTAATTGAAGCTTGTAATTAGCGACTTCATTGGTGTCTGTATTCTGTTTCCACTGTAGAATGCAACGATCCGTGAGACCGGCATAACAATATTTACATTTATTTCTAGCGTCTAAGCATTTTGAATGTTTCGTCGTCAAATACTGTGATTCTACACGTTCCCGATTCTTCCTACATTGTTATTGTGTTTATGAATCCTGTATTTCAAATTCAATTCGATCATAAATTGGTTTGATCTGTTACAATGCTGTCCATAACAATTGGCTATTAGAATGAAGTGCGTAGCATCACTAGCGTAGAATCAAAACCGTGACCGTGAAATAGTGTACGCTTGACAGAGTCCGATAAACGTGTCACGCCACTTAACAATCCACCGCTTCCTAGATAACTGAGGAAATTCTAGGACGTATGAATATTCACTGTTCATATTTGTAGGAAAAATAATTCTGTGCAAAAGCTTCTTACCGCAAGTTCTTTATTTAATGTAAACAGGAAATAATGTTCTTTTACAAATGGCGTTTGTACAAATTACTTTGTACAATTACACTTAATTACATTTACATAGTTTCCTCCTTAGAGTTTAAAGTAGTGCATTTTGGCAGGACGTCTTTGTTTAAGAACTACACGAAACGTAAAGAAGTCATTTATCTGTCTCTCCATAAACAAATCATTTTTCAGTCCACCGATATAAAATATGCAGTAAAGAATATCCTAAGAATTGATGAAATTAATAAATGTTACGTATGCCTATTCCCAACTATAACTTTTTTTACTCCCATAAGAGAATGGAAGTATGGTGATCGCGAAAAAATCGTGTTCGAGATAAGGGCATATTTTGATTGTACTACCCTCAATACATGAAGAAAATTCATTTTCCGAAAAGTGTCTGTGTGTAGAACCGTTTCTATGGCGAACGATATCTTCCGCAAAATCAAACAGAATCAAATAATTTTTTTTTCCATATGTGCCCGAGTTGTAGAGGACTCAAAACCTATCGACTTAAGTGAATATCGGTTCAGTGGAAGGGGTAGTTTACCCGCAACGATTTACGTTTTAACAAAAGTAAAGTACTTAATTTTGATAAATAAAATATCCTGAAAAGAAGGTCATAAAAATCCACTTCAGAAAGGTAGATGAAATATCTATAAACGAAAAGGATAAAGGGAGGTTGAAGGTTAAGGGAGTAATTTTTTGTATTGATGTTATAAATTTATTCGACCAGAAACTTAACAAAATTTCAATAAAATATTATCAATTGATATCGTTCCATGTAAACAAAATCTCGTAGCCACAGATACATAAACAAAAAAAATTTTCGTTTTCGGAAAACCACTGATTACAAACGCTGGGCGGTATTCGCTTTCTTTCGCGTTGTTTAAATAAAAGCTAATTTATTCAAATTATTTATTTTTAAAATATTAAAAACTATGTACATTTCTTATTTTGATTATCTTTCTCAGCGTTTTTGACAAAAGCATGCTGATATATTTATTTTTTTTTCTGAGTGTACATAGTAAAATTAATTTTATAATTAATTACATCATGAAAGTCACATATGGTTCTCCATACCGAAATTTGTATTCCCCTCTTAATTTGCTATTCTTCTTGTACCTACTATGAATTTGCTTACGTACTATCTCCGCAGTTAGATTTTTCTTTTCTCAACCACGTCATATTCGTAGCGTGTATTTGATTCACTAAGCTTAATCAAAACACTAATTTGGATACTGTATCAAAGGTTTTTACGGCCAGCGCCAATAGTGTTGAGAACAAACTGCCTAAACCCGAGCTATTGGGCTGTGGTCAACTCCTCTTGTAATGAACAGACGTTTCGGCCTCTCTTCTGGAAGCCATCTTCAGTGTTTAAAAACGATTTACCAACTGATACGGTCTTCGTCATTTAACCACAGTATGTGGCAAAAGAACAGTTAGCAGCAGTACTGTAGGTACTGTAGGTAGGTCAAAGAGAGAGAGAGAGAGAAAGAACAATATCTCTGCCTCCTTCTGTCTGTCTCCTCTCTGCTCGGTCTATTTAGATTTCTCTGCTATCTATTTCTCTCTCTCTCCCTCTTTCTTTCTCTCTCTCTCTCTCTATATATATATATCTCTCTGTCTCTCTATCAGTCTGTCTATCTGTCTGTCTGCCTCCATATCTGTCTGTACGTCTCTCTCTTTCACCCATTTGTTGTTCACTCTCTGTCTCTTTCTATCTGAGAAAGGCGTATACGCAGAATGGTGAGAATAAAAAACAAAGGGAGGAGAGAGAGAGAGAGAGAGAATCGGAGGTGTGTCACTATGACAGAAGGGGTACAGACAGGGTACATATAATATTGATACTGTATAAACAAACGTAAGTTGTAACAATTTGTCTGACCAAAGTAAAATTTGTTTAACAGAGTCAGACCGACAGAGAAATACTTTATAATAGCAGTTCATGGCTGTTTTTTTTAATTAACCGTTTAAAAAATTTGCAACAAAACAAAAAAGTAAAGTTTATTTAAAACT
>CM068371.1:32445417-32578930 GCA_034769895.1 Magicicada septendecula | reverse complement strand
ATAAAGATACACAAGTGTGTGTGTGTGTGTGCGCGCGCGCGTATCATGTCCTGTGTAATGAGTAACTACCTTATAGATTTAGTGACTTAATTACAATGTAATTAAAATAACGTGTAAAAATATTTTAAAGTGCACATAGCAAACTATGTATATTTAATTTAAGCAAAAAAAATTAAAGGAAAATTTGGAACGACTTCATACGCTATCACGCCACAAAAGAACTGAAGCAATTATTTACAAATCTATCTTAATGTCGATACTGAAAACGATGTCACAGCTAAACAACTAAATGATTTGAACACTAAACAATTACGAATTATGTACAAAAAACAGTATAAACAATAAAATTAATTTATATTATAACGGAACGAATGAAGTTAAACGTATTAAGACTGTTTCTTACTCATTAAGTTTTATCGGAAGCGTAGAAACTTTAAAGACATTATGATTTAATTTGACAATAATTGAACATAATTTTAATTATAAAGAATATCTCTCAGTATGCAATTATCACTAAACAAATGTGTAAATCTTAGAAAAGTATATTAGAAAGTTTATTAAAATATTTAACACTAACTTCATCGTGCTTATTTGCTAAGGCCTCGTCCGGAACGTGACATTTAGTAGGTTAGCAAATAACCACGACGAACTTGGAGTTACAGAGACTGCTAATTCAAATAAATAGATTAAAATATTTAAAGAATAATTTAATTTTTCAAAAAGTATGTAATAATTGTAATTATATGTAATAATAATATGTAGTAACGAAAAGATTTTTGAGTACTAAATTTTTTATTAAAGTATAATTTTTACATGGTCACAAATTTTTTAATTTTGTACAAAAATATTATGTAAGTAATTTGTATATTTTACGATTTGTTTTGAAAGCTTCCTTTGACTATAAAGTTGATTCAGTAAACCTGATTGTTAGTGATGATGGTAGTCGACTTTGACTGGAACGTGAACAGGGTACGGCCTGGTGACCTGCACTGGAAACGGGACTTCCACGGGAACCTTGACTGGCACCTTCACTGGATATGGCACCGGCTTCTCCACCGGCACAGGAACGTTCTTCACCACGTGGACAGGATACGGCTGGACGACCTCCACCGGATACGGCCTGTCCACCGGCACCTTGACCGGATAGGGGACCGGTCTCTCCACCGGGTAGGGAACGGGTTTCTCGACAGGAATGTGTACGGGATACGGCCTCTCGACCGGCACCTTTACAGGGTATGGAACGTGTTTTTCGACCGGGTAATGGACCTTCTTCTCGTGGTAGACCGGGTAAGGTTTCAATATGTGGACCGGGTAAGGTCTGTCTACGGGAACCTGAACGGGGACGGGAACGTGTTTGATCACCGTGTAGGGTTGAGGTACGGGAACTTTTACTGGGTAAGGAACCGGTCTAGGTACGGAAACTGGGTAAGGTTTGAGTACGAGCACCGTGTAAGGTCTGTCGACCGGTACGTGAACTGGGTAAGGAACTTTGTTAACCACTTCGACTGGGTAAGGTACTGGCACCTTCTGGGTAACTGTCACGGTCGGTACGTGGTGCGAAGTCGTAGCTCCTCCAAGACTGTTGTCTCCGCCATAGTATCCACCGTCGTATCCGCCGGATCCACCGTGTCCGTATCCACCGGATCCACCGTGTCCGTATCCACCGTAACCGTATCCTGACGAAGCGTATCCTCCGCCTACGTCATGACCGTATCCACCATCCGTCGGAGGCAATTCGACTATTCCCCGTTTGCCCTTTTGATTGGTGCTGTCGTCCGTTTTTTCCTCTGTGACCGGCTTGATCTGGCTGCTGGTCGCCTCCTGGTCCAATGGCGCTACATTTTTCGCGGAAGATTCGTCTTTAGCCGCAGACACTAACACTGACAGACTACTGCTCACTATCAACACCACTACTACTGCTGATATACTCCGTAACGTCTTCATCTTGGACCGACTTGACAACTGATAGCACAGCCAAGACGTTGGCCGAGTTTTATACAGTCATAACTTCCTGACGCTGGTGGCTCGCATGTGTGCAATATCGTCGTCAACCGTCGTGTTGCGCAACACCAAGTTACCGGTACAGATGTAACTAGTCTCGCTTGCTAGCGTCGTGTTAATGACTGCAGAAATAACTCGGGTGAAAGTTACGTTAACACGCAAGCCGCGCCTTGTTTACTTATTATTTTGTTTGTTTATTTTAATTAACGCATGCATAAATGTGTGTGTGTGTGTGTGTGTGTGTGTGTGTGTGTGTGTGTGTGTGTGTGTGTGTGTGTGTGTGTGTGTGTGTGTGTGTGTGTGTGTGTGTGTGTGTGTGTGTGTGTGATCCGTTGCTCAGAATTCAAACCTCGCTGTGATGGGTTTATCATCTGTGCGTTTAAGTTCAATGAGATATCACCAAAGGCACAATAATATCATCTTTTCCTACACACTGTGGAACCCGACTATTCTACGTTGTTCCCACCCCCGCATCTTCCATTGTAGTAAGTCTCTCTCATCATACTTTGTAGACTGCGATCCTCAATTCCTCTTCTATTTCTTAATCATCATAATCATCTTGTTCTCCTTGTTGTTGTTGTTGTTGTTGTTGTTGTTGTTGTTGTTGTTGTTGTTGTTGTTGTTGTTGTTGTTGTTGTTCTTCTTCTTCTTCTTCTTCTTCTTCTTCTTCTTCTTCTTCTTCTTCTTCTTGCTCTTAATCCAGAGGGTGGCGACTTGTTATGTCTTCCTTTCCATGTAAGACATACCACATATGTCTTTCCATGGCTCTTGATCACCACATATATTTTCTCTTTTTAACCATAGATGTAAACTGTTGCATATTATTTAATAGTTACCTTTAAATATTTACTAATCATAAGTATAATAGTACTGACTTCGAGCAAAAAGTTTTTTATTGGTAAAAATGTAACTCTTTTTTACGTTATAACTTGAACCAGTTTTCGCTTATTATAAGCTTTGTCTTAGTGAGTAGTATTATACTTATTTATGTAATCAACGGACTCGTCACGGACTACAAAATCTAAAAATTCAAATATTTAACTAATTCAAACGTCAGTGCAAATAATGGGCACCAGTGTTGAACCCACAAATACGAAAATTTGAATTAGTGCAGTCTTCCTGTTCGTTAAAGTAAACAAATTGAATACATCGAATTAATGAAGAATGCGAGATTGGTATTTCGTCATCATCTTCAGCAAAGGTTAAACCAAAAATGGTTTGTTCTGGTTAGACTACAGCTGGTCACTCCAACGCTTCCCCGGACGCTCCATTACCTAAATTGTATCTTCCCTTGTATGACGCCCAGTATCTTCCATTGTAGTGTGTCTCTCTCATCGTCCTTTGTAGATTGCGATCCCCAATTCTTTGCTTCTTCGCCTCCTTAACACAGAGGATGGTGGACTTGCAATTTCTTCCTTTCCGTGTACAGACTCTTGATCACCACATATCTTCTTCCCTTTATAACCATAGATGTATACCGTTGCAGATAACCGACTTGAAATATTTAACTAATTCAAACGGCAGTGCATATAATGGGCATCAGATTTTAACGCAAAATTACGAAATTTGAATTAGTGAAGTTTTCCTGTTCATTAGAGTAAACAAATTTAACACATCGATAGAATGGGGAATGCGCGATTGATATTTCATCATCATCTTTAATAATGTTTGAACAAAAAATGGTTTGCTCCGGTCCCATTCAGTTAGACTACACCTGGTCAGTTAGACTACATCTGGCGTCCCACACCTCTTCGTCCTGTCGGTATATAATTCAATAGGTGTTTAAGAAGACAGCAGTCATCTATCTAGTTAATATTACCAACTATTTTGGCTAATTTTGAGCAATTCTATTGTTTATACTTATAATGTTCAGTTCCTGCAGTATATCTGTATTTCTTCCCCGATCTTGAAGGCATACATCTGAAACACAATATTTTTTAGGTATGCGGCAGTCATCAATTCGGTTAAGGTTTAACAAACATTTAAGCCGATACTGGGCAATACTATCGAGTATATTTATAATATTCTCCCCCGAATATCGAAATTTTTTTTTAATCTTGAAGAGTATATCCTGCCTGAGAAACCTTATTTCGGCCGCTTGGATACGACCGACCTGCGATTTCGTGAAAGTCCAGTACTTGGACCTATCACCTTGTAGAACCTTTGGCGTGTTTCTTTACTCCTCTATTTTAGAGTTCTCCTGATGGTCCCACACACATATGGTTGAACATATGGAGCATCATCATGGTTGAACATCATCCCATTGTAATACAAGACACATTTGAGCCCAGACATTCTAAATTCTTGCCTGTTCAAGAGCAGCACAATCTACAACAATTTTCGCTTGTATAAAATCATCTCCAAGAACAGCTGTCACTTTGGTAATCACTGTAGAAATGTTATCACTGTATGAAGCTGTTCTATCCACAGATTGGTATTTCTCTATGAAAACCAACATATGCAGTAAAAATATCGGTATTGAAAACCATGCATGACTTCCATGTTCTCAGATTTACATTTAAAATCATTATCGAAATGAAATATTTCCATAGAAACTACTTCTTTATTCAGCATTAACCGCAGTACTCTGGTGACTAACGTATACCGCCTAACATTATCGCACACGATTTTCACTGATGATGGAAGTCGATGGCACTGCCGAAACGTCTGGTTTTGCAGAAAACATTGAACCACGGCCAAACAGCTCGGAAAGGAATTTTAACAACAAACTACTTCTTTGTTGCCATAACGTAGTACACATATAAAAAATTATCCCCTCCCCCTTCAACTATCATTTTCATTTATAAAAAATTACCCCCCTTCAATTACCCTTTCCATTTATATATATTTCAACTGCCTTTCTACAGTGGATTATTATGACCTTCTTTTCAGGATACTTTATTCATCAAAATTAAGTGCCGGTACTTTACTCTTGTTAAAATATAAAACGTTGCACGTAAACTACCCATTTCCCTTAACCGATCTTAAACAAAATCAATAGGCCTTGAGTGCTACAACTCAGTAAGCATGCAAAAATTTATTTGATTCTGTTTGAATTTGCGGCAGTCATCGTTTGCCATAAAAAAATTCTACGCACACACACAAGCACATAGACACTTTACGAAAAATGACTTTTCTTCACGTTTTGAGATTAGTATAATCAGAATCAGCCCTTATCTCCAACACGATTTTTTCGCGATCACCATACTTTCATTTCCTTACGGAACATGGAAGTAAAACGGACGGTTATGTAAATGTGGGTGTGATCGTAAAAGCGATTGGTATCGTGAACAGTAATCAGTGTGCGTACTACGCTCGACAAAAAAGGATTGTGCATATAAGCTACCTTCATATTTACGATGTCACTACGTTCGAACGCAACGTATACGGAAATAGTTATGTACAAGACATGAAAACGTTTTGTGGAAATGTAACACCTTTATAAGGAAGTGTTAATACGGTTATGTTTGCTCTCGGACTAATCTGATTTGCTTAGCTCACTAAGTGTAACCGCTTGAGTAGTTTACTTCTTCTGCTCATGTTTTAATGAGCATGGTCAATCGGTCTTTCTTGTGACGTGGCTGTGATAACAGCTGACGTCAGTTGTGATAGGCCTAAAACTTACCCTAAAAGTTAATTCGAATTTTTTCTAAGTGTTCTTTTTGGAGACAGAATATACTTTTAGAGGCATTTTATATCATTCGCTGGCAGAACAAGATGTTCCCAGTTCAGCGGGATCTGATTCCATTATACTTACACAGAATAAACCAGGATACAAATAATCGAATTAAAAATAATAAAGGCAAACAGAGAAACACATGATTAAACGAACAAAACACAAATAGGTAGGTAGTAACTGCTGCACCTTGGTTCCGAAAAACGAATATGTTCCCCCTCCACAGGAACTACAGTGACAACTACTTCGAGGTCAATGACCGTACTCAGTAAAACATTGCCGATGTCCGAGTCGGCAACACAAGACGGTGCAAGCGTCCAGCAGTTCTGCAAGACCGTGCAATGCTTTGCTGTTCTTCAAGTTTCCCTACTAATATTGTTCGGATTTCAATCATTCAGTAACCAAAGTATTCAGTTTGTGATAAAATTAGTATTATTTTTTTTAATTTCCAGTAGTGTTGCCGCCGGCAACAGCGGTTACATGGACACCACGCTACTGTCTTTCAGGATGGAACTTGAATTTCAGCTTATAAGGGAGCGTTAGTAATATACTGCGTGGAACAATAAACAAAACATTAAAGAATAATTTAGAAAGGAAATACAATAAAAATCATGAATTCGTAAATAATAGTAGTATGCTCCCTGAGCTGCAGAGCTCGCTCACAATTTTAAAGAACTATGTTTATTATTACACACATTTCAGTATTCGTATTACACGTATATGATTTATATAAATATTATAAATATACATTTATGTTGGCCAAACTAAAAAACGTTTAAAAGAAAGATATATACCACACTGTAATTCATATTTACAACCAGATATATAGTGTGTAGCTAATTCTGATTTATATATTGTCACCGGACAAAAGGCTTGCCGCATGACAAATGGCGCCAATCGTACACTCTAGTTATTTTGGTGGCCCTAAAAAGGACCGAGTGGCGAGAAAGCTGATGTTGGTCGTGCCGCGCTGAGATTTTCGGCGGCTGCGCCCGCTGATCGTGGCGTACTGCAGTCCTCCTCTTCTTCCGGCACCGGTTGTAGAGTCGGCTGCCGGCCCAGCGAAATCCATCGCTGGCGCGGAACGGGAGTGCGAAGACGCAAGAACGGCGGCGGTTCTATTCTTCGGCTGTTCCTTCCGGCTGACTCCGCCCCGATGTCGTCCGAGAGAGGAGAGGAGATGAAGTGCGTTCGATGGCGTGGCGATGAAGAGTGCTCAAAATTTTCTGCCGGCCCGGGTTTTATTAACTAACCGGGATCGCTGATTAGCTAGCTCCGAACACGCAGTTGGTCACGTCTCGGCGGCTGCTGATGCCGGATTGGCTCGCTCCGAGCACGTTGTTGGTCACGTCTCGGCCGCTGGTAACGGAGAGCAGATGTTCGCATATCGCTACCGTCACAACTCCCCCGGGTCTTGAATGCTCTCCGGTAGCCAGCCTACTGCTCTTCTCCAGATGTTGTGGAGGTGTCTGTTGGGCGCCATGTTGATTGATGTGCCGGCTGGTAGCTCGCTGGCGTGGCTGGATCTTGCATCCGCAAGATGATCGCTGCCCCACGTTGGGCGCCACTTGTCACCGGACAAAAGGCTTGCCGCATGACAAATGGCGCCAATCGTACACTCTAGTTATTTTGGTGGCCCTAAAAAGGACCGAGTGGCGAGAAAGCTGATGTTGGTCGTGCCGCGCTGAGATGTTCGGCGGCTGCGCCCGCTGATCGTGGCATACTGCAGTCCTCCTCTTCTTCCGGCACCGGTTGTAGAGTCGGCTGCCGCCCCAGCGAAATCCATCGCTGGCGCGGAACGGGAGTGCGAAGACGCAATAAGTAATTCAGTTCATTAAAACACATTTTCAAAAGTTCAAAAATTACCTTATTGGAAAATTAAAAATATTTAAACATAAAACAAGTAGTAAATTATTACCGTAACAAATTCTGATTAATACAAAAAATAATAATATTTTCAAAATTACTAATTTAATAAAATAATAAATACTTATATTTTACAATTAATTGTATAACACATTTTATATACACATATAAAACATTAGATTTAGTCTACATACACACAGCTGTTTTGAACAATTGATTTAAAAGTTTTTGAATGTATTAAATTATATTTGATGATGATAGTTAGATACTATCGAAACGTATATGTAATTTACAAAATAAAAAATATATTCTTGTAAAACGTTTTATTATTAATAATAATATAAAATACATTTAAATGTTAGACAATTTTTAGTTATGAAAAAAATTACCAAAATCCCATTGGTCTAATATTTTTTGGTAATATAAGAATTGTAGAGCACACAATCATACAATATGCATTGAAAATTTTAGACATTAGGATCATTTTCTTTAGTCTGCTACGCTGGTGGATTTTCACAAATTTCTTCTGAAATTCTTGATTTTTTTTAAGCTTTGCGTTCTCAAAACTCTAAAATTTTCAAAACTTAACACTATATTTATATGTTAGTTAAAACTGAATCGTTAATTTGATACCCCACAATTTTATCTCACTTTTAACCTATTTTATGGGCGAAAAAGTCCAACCATTTTAAAATTAAAAAAATTGACATTACATTCAGACTGTGGTTAAAAGTCCCTTTAATGTGGTACCACCCATTTTATTTTTCATGATTCTAACCTCCTCACACTTTTACCTCTCGAGCCCTATTTTTGAGGGAATCAATCTCAAAACAATAAGATTCTCTAGTCTAAAAGTAATGGATACAGGTGCTAAGGTTTATGAAAATCAATTTATGCGTTCAAAAGTTATCGTGAGACAAACCCCAAATTGACAGATTAATAGACAGACGGACAAAATAATAGTCGAGTTAAAACTGAGATTTGAAAATTCATTCCCGGTCTGTTTGGCCGTGGTCTATTGTTTCTAACTAAAACAGATATTTTGACTGTACCATCTACTGCCATCATCAGTGTAAAATTCGAGCTATACTAACGTAGATTGGTACACGTTGGAGATCACTCCTTAAACACGTGTACCACCCTACGTTAGTATAGCTCGAGTTTTACACTGATGATGGCAGCCGATAGTATTGTCGAAACGTCTGTTTGTTTAGAAACAATGGACGGCGGCCAAACAGCCCTGGAATGAACTTTAACAACGTTGACTCCGGCTGTGTAAGCCAACGAAGTATATTTAAAGTGAGATTTGTTTCGGTCGTTTGATTGCCAAGAATTTGCACCAGTACTGACGGAATAAATATGAGTTCGACACACTCTAATACTATGATTCCACTATTGAGATACATTGGGTTTTGTAATTTTTCACGTGGTTGTTGTCACATTACCAGATACAGTTTTTTTTTATTAAAATACAACGGAAGTGACAAGATGTTTTCAATACACTTTGCAGACGATCAGGCTGTAATTGCACACGACGAAATTGATATAAATTATATGCTTAGGAAACAAGAAGAAGAATATGCGAAATGGGGTCTTGAAATAAACACCTCAAAAACTGAGTACCTTATAGTAGGCGGTGAAGGTCAATACCTAGAACTAGGAACAAAAGTGATAAAAAATATTTAAAACTTCAAGTATTTGGGTGTAAGAATGACATCGGATGGTGACAGCAACCAAGAAATAAAATTAACTGGTAACTATTTGTAATAACTATTTAAATAAAATACATAAGAAAATAAAATTCACTGTAGACATTGAAGATAACAAATTAATTTCCTGGATCTAACCATAACAAATAACGGTAATGACCTGAAATACAAAATATACAGAAAGCACATATGCACAGATACGGTTATACATGTTAAGTCATTTCATCCTCCAGCCCAAAAAATGGCTGCATTTAACAGCTTTATTGACAGATTACTTTGTGTTCCCCTTAATAACGAAGACTATGATCAAGACTATACGGTTGAATGTTAATTATAGCCAGTCGTAAGGAAATCGCGGTACAGCGTGCATGCATGCGAGCGCTCCGAGCGATTCAGTTGTTACGTTTTGTATATTTTATTTAAAAGATTTTAAACATTTTAAATTATGACATAACCACAAAATGTGGTATACATTTACGTTTTGAATTAATATTGTGTATCTGAAGATGGGATTTCATCCCGAAACGCGTCATTGAACGACTAAGGTGGACCGAATAAGGTAATTTAATTATACTAATTTAAATCACATAATTTAAATACTATATTAAATCACAAAAAAACACGAAATCGACGGGAAATTACAGTATTTACAATAACTGGCAGTTGTTTATCCAGTTCCTGGTAGCGTAAGTCGGCTTACACATACAGCTGCTTTCGATACACCTGGAGTAGGCTACAAAGGACTATTACGTTTCCGGGTTACCTTCAGGAATACTCATCATCATCTTCACCACACGACGTAGAGAAGGTGCTCCCTGTTTCTCCCTCAAAGATTCTAAATCCATCTTTTCCTGGGTCTACTCAGACACCTGAGTCCGATAGCTTTGTATTTACACACTTCTTTGACCAGTCTGCAATCTGATTCTTTCCAACTGTTCTTTCTACAGTTGTTTGTAATCTTTTAGTTTTTTATTCAGCTCTTCTCTTATGGCCTCATTCTTTATACGGTCACGCTTAGAACGCCTTTTCCCCCTTTCAAGACGCCATTACCGAGGTCTATACTTTACTGTCTTGTATGTTGGTTGTTGTCCATAATTCACACCCATAGGTCAGAACAGTGACTACCATAGCTTTTAGAATTTTAATTTTGTACGTCGACATACCTTGTTTCTGAAAATACGGTTGATTTTCCCACAGATCGTTTAGAACTTAATTAACATAACATCAATGTTATAACCCTGTCACAGCCAGTATCATTTCCAAAATAATTAAAGTGGCTCACCTGTTCTAGAATTCGATCACTATTATTTTTTTTATTCGCTTCTTCCCCTTCATTCGCTTCTTATTTTTTATTTGTTCTTGCGAATTAGAAATATCATTACATTTCTTTTTGTAGTGGAAATATTTATATTGTATTGTTTGCAAATCTCATGAAGTTTGAAAACAGATTTTTGCAAGTCATATTCTGTATTTTGATGTACAAGCAAATCGTCAGCAAACAAAAGCACATTAAAACATCTGTTTCGTGATAACTTAGTAACAGTGATCACCAGATGTTTCCATTTCATTACCAGATCGTCAATATAAATGTTAAAAAAAATAGGTGATATAGTGTACCCTTGTCTAACACCTTGATTGACGCCATTTTAGGACAGTTTCTTTTACCTCGTTATTGTCATAAAACTTCGTACCACTTTACACTACATAATTATCTTAAGTGGACCAAACAAGTGGAAATCAGATGGTGCCAAGTTTGAACTGTAAGGAGGGTGAAGTAAAGTCTCCCAAATCAATTTATTGATGATTTCATGTGTTACCTGAGCTCTGTTGGACATTAGCATGAAGGAGATTGACACCTTTGAGCAGAAATCCAGGATTTTCCATATCACTGTTGGCTTTATTTTATTGATGAGGACGTTTTGTAGTATGTACCGATTATTGTCCACTAATACTCTAAAAATATTTGTTGAGTTATCCTACAATTATTTTTAACAGTTATTCTTGTGCCATTGTATAGGCCTTGTATAATTCTTATACATATTTATTATAATACTTGTTATTAAAAAAAAAAAACATTCTGCACTAGAGATACTAACGTATTGCCACCATTATACACAACCACAATTGCCACTAGATACTTTTCAAGAGTCCTTTCGCTCGGGGACACTGACTGTGATTTCATTTTGAAAAAGAGTGAAATACCGCTCATGAATTCTCTCTTTTATAATCATCGAAGTGATAAACCAAGGGCTAAATGTTAGCAGCACAAATGACAGGATAATACATGACAAAGGAAGATGCGGATCCCACATGGAATGAATGGCAGAAAACAAGTTAACAAAGGCAATCTTTTCTGTTTTTCTTCACAACCCCAAGCTTGAAGTATCTTCCTTTCCGTAGACAACCTCTTGATCACCACATAGCTTCTTCCTTCTTTTACCCCATCCATGTACTCCTCTATGAGCATTTCTTTCCACTAAACCCGTCGATCGTTCCCTTGATCAGGGCGGTGAACCAGTTTTGTTAGCGTAGTAGGTGACCAAACATATTACTTCTAATTTCTTATTTTCTTACCTTTGTTAGGTCCGTCTTGTGACTTTTATCTTTAGAATAATATTAGCGTGACGCGTTTCAGGTCATCTGACCCATCCTCAGACACTTGCTCGAAAAGAGGTCGTCATTAACAAACAAAAATGTTTAAAATATTACTTCTACTTTCCACAACGTATCCAATCAGTGTCCTTTTTCACCAGATCTCGTCAAAACCCAAAATTCGTTACTTTCTCTGTCCACGGCATTCTCAAAACCTTTGCTCCATCACCATATCTTAAAACTTCAGCGTATCTCTTCATCACTTTCCTCAAATGCCAATCAAAGGCAATAATACAATTTAAATCACTCTAACTATAAACCATGAAGAAAGACGCAGAAAAATGTGGACAGCATAACAGCTGTACAAAATGTTTATCGGGCTATTTACGTCGTGTGGTCCAATGTTGGAATTTTCAGAAAGGCAAGACGTTTCGGCACTGCCAACAGCGGGCATCTTCTGTGGTATGAGATCAAGGTAGTATTTATTTCAATTTTTCCTTTGGCGGGCATTATTACTACCTTGTTTCCGCATCACTGAGGGTGGTCGCTGTTGATGTGGCCGAAACGTCTGGCGTTAGGAAACATTTTTAACATTACACCATGGGGCGCAATAGCTCGATAAACCCGTCGTACACCTATGACAACTCCGACCGTGTGAGTCTGCGTTCACTTGTGGACAGACTGTTTAAAAATTAGAATTTTACTTAAACTCAGATTAACCCTTGATATGTAGGAAGGAAAAGAGTAAAAAGCAGGAGAAGAAGAAATGTGGATAGGTAAAACATATTTCTCTATTTATTTCTTCCTTTCATTTCTCTTTCTCCATCAGGCCGACTGTCTAACTACCTATCTCTGTCTGACTGTCTCTCTCTCTCTCTCTCTCTCTCTCTCTCTCTGCCCCCATAACCCTCTTTTCTGTTGTTCTTAGTATAAATCTGTCTTAGATTCGTCGAAACATAAGAAGAAAATTTATGTTTGCACTTAAGATGAGAATAATTCAGTTAGATAAAAAGTGCGCTGTTTATTTCTTTCTTTATCAACGAACGACCGACGCATTCAAGGTACTTTTGTTCTTTCGTAACGCCTCTCTTTTCTTTTTCTTTCATATCACGTTGAAATAAATGAACAAAAGGGAAGAACCGTTTCATTTATCTTTCGTCACGTCGTTATGATAAGGTAGAATTAATGGTTCACCCGTAGACAGTTACAAATGTACAGACGACTGACTGAGTGTGTGTGTGTGTTGACGTCCTGACGTTGAGAACGCCATTTTGAAATGTGCTGCTGAGCGGATGACTGATGCAAGTATAGATAGAGAAAAGCCGACTCTATATTGCGCTAGCTGCTACTCCATTGCTAATGCTTACGTACTACGACCGACTACACACATGCATCACAGTAATGTATGTGAGATATATTCCATTTATTCCATCCGTCCTCTACAAACTAAACTAGTATTGGTTATTTAAATACTGTATTATTTCTCTTCTTCCAGGGGCATATTTACGGGGAGGACGAACTGGGCCGGACCCCACTCATAGAGGGTCAAAAAGTAGACGAATTTTGTTAATTCCCTAAATTTTTAGGCTGTTTTATTATTCACCCGTGTACGTGAGTCAGTTGAAAAGTTCGCGGAGCGACATCTACAGCTCATTGCTAGAAATTAAAATCTTTCGTGTCCTCAAGACGTATATTTCGCGTGAACACCTGTTAATTTCCAGATATATCTGTCAATTTATTCTCTTTTTACCAACTGTTAAAAAATGTTCCTGTCACGCGTGTTTCTAAAATACATAAAATCAAACATCTTGTTGTGGTGAATTCTATGTTAAAAACGTTTTAGCGCCAATAGAAAATCAAAACGAAATTGAAAATATGTTAGGAGATGCTGCGCCTTCAGAAAAAAAGGTAAGTGGGGCACACTCGAGTTTAAATTTCGTCGTACAAGCATTGATCTCTCAGCAGTGGACGTCCGAAAAGTGCAACAAAGAAGACATTATTGAAAAATTTTTATAAGGTGTTGGAAGACCGCAGATTGAGGCGTGGATGACGTTGCTGAAATCATAGGCATCTCATATGGGCGTGTGCATCATACTTTAACTCAACAGCTTGCTGTGAAAAAGGGTTCTGCAAGATGGCTGCCGCATCTGGAGTTGTTGCATTTTTTTGGCGTCCAGTGCGGGGATCATCTTCTATGCTCGTACGACCATGTTTAATCTCAAGTGCCTACTTAAAAACCGTTGTTTTTGAAGTCGCAGCACCTCCTGACACATTTTACAATTTCGTTCTGAATTTTCGTTGGCGCTAAACACATTTTAACAAAGAATCACAACACGACGTTTGATTTTGTCCGGTTTTCAAAACACGCATGACACGTCAATTTTAAACAGCTTCTAAACAATGAATAAATTCATAGATCAATTTGGAAATTAACAGGGGTTCGTATAAAATACATATCTTGCAGAACACGAAAAATTCTAGTTTTACCGCTAAACTACAGATATCGTTCCGCCAACTTTTCAACTGACCCTCATATAGTAGTAACTCTTTTTTAAATATACAAACAGGTTTATTACACAGCATTAGCGTATACATTTGAAATATGAAATGTAGGAAAATCAATTCAGTCAATAAGTCTATTGTAAACAATGTTTGAATAACGCGTGTTTTAATTGTATTATTACGCTTTACTTTAATGGGACTGAAAACAGCCACTCTAAAGAGAGTAATGTTGACTAGTCTTTTAATTGTTTTATATGCAGCCGACCCTACCCCGCCACCCTAGGCCGATTTCTAGATACGCCACTGTCTCCTTCTCTCTCTCTCTCTCTCTCTCTCTCTCTCTCTCTCTCTCTCTCTCTCTCTCTCTCTCTCTCTCTCTCTCTCTCTCTCTCTCTCTTTCTCTTTCTGTCTCTCTCTGTCTTTCTCCACCTCTGTCCCCTATCGCCCTTACTTCTCCTTCCCCCTTCTCTCACTTTCCTTCTATCTTCTTTTTATTCTTCTTATCGATCCAGAGGTTGGTGAACTTACAATTTCTTCCCTTCCGACGACAATCCCTCAACCGCTCCCTCTCTCGCTCTCCTCGACTTGTTCAATGACTGTTTCCGGTTCGCCTACTTCCCTATGAAGTAGTGCCAGGCAACGGTCATGATGATGCCAAAACGGGTGAAGATCTCAAGTTTGCTGACAAGCTTGCTATCGGCCACGTCGACAGTTTTCGAACGACTTGTACAGCGGCGAGTTCAAGATCACGTAAATCGGTTGCACGTTCTGGTCCGTTAGAGCAATTCGGATTTTGAGCTGGGCATCACCTCGACGCATCAACTGAAGCGTTTTGTAGAGACCGTTGCCAAGGCTGCTTGCTCACGGGAACAGATTGTCGTCGTTTTCCTAGATGACGAGAAAGCTATCGAAAGTGTCTGGCATCCTAGACTTCTTTACAAACTTACGGAGACTCCGCTTCCACATTGATATATTTATTTGATTGCTAGCTTTCTTTTGGAAAAGAACCTTCTGCGTCATAGTAGTTAGCACACTTTCCTTGGAAAAGGTTAGTGTACGGGTAGTGCCTGTTTCCCCTTCAAAGATCCTCTATCCATCTCATCCTGGAACTACCCATACACACCCGTGTCCTATAGGTTTAATTTCCAGACTTGTTTGGGAAGTCCTAAATCTGACATTATTTCTAAGTGATTTTTCCAAAGTCGCCATTAATCTGTCATTCAAGTTAGAAATTTGAAATTCTACTTTTGTGACCTCATTCTTTAGAACATCTCTTATGAACGCCATTTCCGAGGTCTGTATTTTACTGTGTTGTTTTATGTTTGTTGTCCTTAAGTCACACATAGGCATGGGCGGGATTTCACCTACGGTATTAGGGGGGCAATGTCTTTGGGCGGACAGGATCGTCGATGACGGCAACTTTTTTTTAGAGAATCGAGGTGAACACGTTCTGCCCTCATTGAGGAATGGACTAGAAAGGCAGGAATAATTATTGGCAGTGTTCGGGTGGAGGCGTTGACATTACACCAGAAAGATACGCTGGAGACAATTCTAATCTGTAACGGACAGAATGGTAGGGCAGCAAGAATTCTAATCTCCGAACAGACCAGAAGATAGGCTCTCTAGCCACGTCTTTCTGATCGTCTATCTGCCCATTTGGAGATTATTTGCTAGCCTTTCAAAATACACGCATACACAAAAACACACACACATGCAAATATCTATTTAAACACATGCACGCATACAAATATGAAAAAATAAATAATCTGGAGGGGGCCTCGGTTTTTCTACTGCCTAAGGATGCCCAAAACGGTTAGTCCGGCATTGGATGTGATAATTCACGGGAAAGTTCTTTATTTTACCAAGTGGTTAACTTCACATTTCATACAGCATAGCTTCAATAAGTTCAACTACGCAAGAAAACAAGATTTGAAAAGCATTCCAATGCCTTGTCAAATACTGAACAAAACTACGGCTCAGTGATTTGTAATCCCCCTTGCCACCCCCGAATCCCGCCCTTGCACTTAGGTAAGTACAGGGACCGTAGTAACTTTAATTTTGAATCTCCACGTATTTTGTTTCTTCCTAGTTCGTTGCGACAATTATTATTCTAAACTATATATGCGAGTGTGTTACTGGGTGCACGTGAGCGCTGGTTTGTGTTACAATTCACGCCCGACGGTATTACATAAGCGTTATTAGAACAACAGATGCCGCTTTCACTGGCGTCACGTGTATATTTCTCCGTGGTTTTCACATTTATCATCAAGCTCGTCGTCCTCTCTTCGCCACAAAACGTCATTCCATTTGTCATACGCGGACATCTCAGTCAATACAGTTTTATCACGGCGTCACCCTATAACGGTCTGTGGAAACCATTTGTTTTTGTCTTATCGTCGATACAACGCACAGGAAAAATGTGTTCGTTCTTTATCATGAGTAACGTGGGCAGAGAGTTGGTTCAGATTGCGGTTGATGTTGACCAAACACTACTCACTCACCTACGTGAAATTTTTGTCTGTTATATGAAGCAAATATTTTAGAAGTTCTTCTTTCTGTACATGTCAGAAGTACTATAAATAATTAGTATGCTCCTCATCTGCAAAACGTTTTCATTATTTCAAACAATGTACATTTATTGTTGGTCAGATTTTGATATTAAACAAGTTTTCAGTTATTACAAAATTACAAAAAAACACGACTTCCGTAAAATTGTTTGTTTAGGAAAGTAACAATATTATAGACCAGTACACAATAAACGATACAAATTCCAAACAACCGGATTTGTGTTAAAATTCACTTTGGCCTGACACCTGGCCGGATTTTTACAATTTAAAAAATGTTTGATCTCAGGGCAACAAATTTAGAAATTTCTAAAACTATACACTATATTTAGATTTTAGTTATTTTAATAATAAATTCGTAATTATATCAAACTTGTGTCCCACGTTTTGGTATTAATGTTTTGAAATTTCCAAAAACATTAAAACTAGAAGGCCTACCAATAGAACAATTCTTGTTCAAAAACCTGAATATTTTTACGATCAAAGCAGCTTTTTAAATCAATATTACGGACAAAGATCAATATTTATAAAGCCATTGTTGAACCAGTTACCACCTATGGGTCTGAATGTTGGACAATCAACGAAAAGAACCGCAGGAAGATTGAAGCTCTAGAAATGGACTCTCTTAGACGAGCTTCCAGAGTTTCTCGTCTGGAACGTGTAAGGAATGACGTAATAAAGGAAAGAACAAATAGAAAAGAAACTGTAATAGAAGATATAAAACGTAAACAGCTTTCCTGGTATGAACACCTAATGAGAATGAGTGAAGAAAGAATACCTGTAAGTGTGGTCAAATACAGACCTAGCAACACAAGAAAAAGAGCAGACCTAGATTAAAATTAATAGAAGGGATCGAAAGGAGTATGGAAGAAAAGAATCTGAAGAATGAAGATACACAGAATAAGTTGATATGGAAACTGAGATGCGGGATGCGGTAGTAGCTGTGGGATCCCCGCCAAAAAAGAACCTTTTTACTTGAAAATAGCATACATTTATTTAATGATTTTTAAATAACTATTGTGATCAGATACGTCTTTTTATTACAAACATTCTGACATAACTTTCACCTCAAAAATTCCCATATCAAAATAGTTATTTAAATTAACGTGTTTTTTTTTAATAAATATCCAGTGAAATAATATCATGCCTTTGTCATTATTTGTTGATTGTCTTCGGGTTTCTTTAAGTCTTATTGACTCGGAATATAAATAAATCATCCATTTTAAAATTTAATCTTTTTCACAACAACGTATAAATAATGATCTAGAAAGGAAACCGATATGGACTGCCATCTGCCGTTTCGTTCAATAATAAATAATCATTGTTAATCGTGTGTGTTCCGTTCTGTTTTATCTTAGGCATCGATGAATCGTTCGGAAATTACGTATGAGAGTGTTTCGTTTCGTGCATTACAGTAACGACTAAAAATAAAGTATTTTCGCATACTTTATTTTTATGCAAAAGTATAAAGTATATTCACCAAAAATAAAGTAGGATACTTTAATATAAAGTATGGTTGGCAACCCTAGTCATAACTGTTGGAAGCCTGCAACGTAAGGAAAGAAGACGAAGAAGAAGGATGATTGGGTGCAGATAAAGAGCAACCACAAATATAGAGCGTGTCTACACGCTAGAAAGTTTAATACCATCCAACTTGTCCAAGTAGTATAGTTACTAGACACAATACAGTATCACATAACTGATTATCATAGGCAGAAGACAGCGACTAAGTGCTTCTCTAATTCAAATTCCATATTTTGTACCCATAGGCTGGCTGCACCGTGGGGTTGCAATTGGTTGCTCATAGATCTCCAGCAGGTCTGCATATACACACAGCGATGCTGATTAGTTTTAGGTACAAAATGAACAAATAGGTCCCGAGCTGGCGTGAATTATTGCAGAGAAGGCTGTGTGAAATATGCGTATATTCCTTTATCAGTTACATTTAAGTGAATGGTGTAAAAAATTAATAAACGCTATAGTGTAAAATTTAATTGGCAGTGATAAGACTTAGTATATAGACTGTTTCCGTCCTTAGCTTAATCCTGATGTAAACAAACAGATGTGGCACATCAGAAACGCTATTTGCTACTTGAATTAGATAGAGGCGTGTCACTCTGACAGAAGCAGTACAGACAGGGTACATATTAATGCTAATACTGTAAAAACACACGTAAATTGTAATAATTTGTTGTGACCAAAGTCAAATTTGTGTGACAGTGTCAGACCGACAGAGAAACATTTTATAACACCAGTTAATGGCTTCTTTTATTAACCGTTTAAATATCACAACAAATAAAAAAGTAAAATTTATTTAAGACGAAAATAGAAACTGTGATAATTACCATTGTACTGAATACTATCGATTGCTGTCAGACGGAAATTCAATGCCTCCCATATCTGTGTCTGAACTCGTATCATCACTTGATAAGATTGTTCATTGTCCACAACGACGTCGGTAATGTGGGGAGATGCCATAGCTTATCATCTTCCTTGATTATATGAGTCCATACAATGACTCCATCCGTTGTGTCATTTATTGCCTTCTCAAGAAATTGTTTTATATCAAGCAGCTAATGTTGTGTTGTGACGGGCAACACATCCTTTCAACTGGCTCCATATTAATTCAATACGATTCAGAATACAGTGATAAGGAGGAAGTTTTACAACGACGTACCCCGATTTAACTGGTAGAGTAACTCTCACATAACTATACAGATATTTTGCACATGCGCGTAATACGTTACTGTGTGAACAGTGTCAACGCCCCTGACCAACAGCGTTTCAGAATTTTCCACGCGGTTTTGTTTACATCAGTATTGAACTGAGAACGGAAATATTATAGGCCTACTTAACAATACAAAACTGTATCAATGCTTGACGGATAATTGTAATTTTGTAAGATATTAAAACTACCGAAAAAACAAACAAGATATTACGTCTTTATTTTGACAGCAGTGATCGGAAGTTACCATCATCATCTTCTTCAGTAAGAATTAAAGAAAACGGTTTCTTCCGGTTCCAAGCAGATATACTAGAGGTGATCACTCCTACTCTTCTTCGGACGTCCCACATATCTCCGTCCTATAGACGTGTAATTCCATAGCTGGGGACGCGCCAGTCATCCATTTGGTTAAGATGTTACAACCATTTTAGCTGATATCGGGCAATTCTATTGAATAGACTCATAATATTCAGTTCCTGTCGTACATTGACATTTATTTTGCGATCTTTAAGATTATTCCCTGCCACGTGATGATAAACATTATTTCGGCCGTTTGAATAGAGCTAGGCTAGGCTTTCGTTAAAGTTTAATACTCAGACCCATAGGGAACTGTGGGGGGCACCCGTCACCATGTACAACGTCAGGCGTGTTTCTTTACTCTTTGATTTTAAATTTCTCCTGATGGTTCCATACATATGATTAAACTTATGCAGCTTCTCCACCACATCGAAAGTCAATACTTGAATTTAATAAACAAACACTTGGTTATTTCTACAGATGATTTTATTTTTCTGCCAATTGTTTCACAAGTTACGGTAAGTGTCGTAAGTAAATGTTTAAAATTCTGTTTAAACTGACCGATGCTAAGAAATATTCGGTTATATTCTGTTCTTTTATTGAAAGATTAATTACTTTATTTTCCGTACACTGAAACCGTTTCTGCACATATGATATTAGTTACGTCAGTTCCTCAGAAGAAAATATTTTAATTACATTTAATGTGTTACGATATAATGTGTACCGCTTTATCGTTGTTCAAATTATATAAACCTTTAGATTTATGTAGTTTAGTATCGATTAAACTGGAGTCTTTCAGTTTACACCAAGTATTCATAACCAAGATAACACGGTCTGAGGAAATACCTCTTGCAATGTACATTAACATCCAACAGTTTCCCGTTTCGTGACTTATACTTAACGCGTGTTTGTTGGGACCGCTTAATCTGTGTAATTAATTACATAAAGACGCAATGAAAAGTAAATTGTATTTATAAAGGTTGGTTGAAGGTGTTAACGGGTGAAATTCCGCCACAGACTGATTATCACATTAATTACACGAGTGAGTTGCATAACTTGGTGCGTGTCATTGCGTGCTAGGACGAGCGCAAGGCTGTGTGGTGTACGGGAAGTTGTAACATTGTACCTGTATTGCACTGCAGTTAAAGAATTCTCTAATTACTTGAGACCAATGTTTCTTAACCGGTGATCCGCATCAGAAGGTCAAACGCGATCCATGTAGGCTATTAAGTTCGTGCAATGTTGCAATTTGCACCGCTACAAGTGTCCAATTAAAAAACTGTGTATATGTCACGTTGGTACACATGTTAGTGACAATCGCCTACTATGTTAGCCTCATTAGACTCATTTGATTTGTATTAGACTTTACAGCTAATTGAGTAAGTCGTCCTTAGGTGTTAGCGGTGTTTTTTTTGTCATTCTACAATGCAAGATTAAATAACGTGGATTTCATTTTGTGTAAACTGCAAGGTAAACTGCTCTGTCCTAGTAAACGTATTCAGAAGGCTTCTGGTGAGACTGCTGTGCGTGAACAAGCGGTTTACAAGCTGCAAAAACTGCCGGAAATGAGTTAAATATCGTTTATGTCAGATGAAGATTATGTTTCTGTGTTCCATGAAAATTCATCGCTAGGCGCAGTGGTAAATAAAGAGCACTATTCCTACCTTTTACGCCATCTGTAGGAAGCTATTCGTAGAAAACGGACAGATTTACTGAATAACAATTTATAAAGATTTCAGCTCCACAATCCGCCTGGACGCACGTCATTGGTTGTTAAGAATTTTGCTAGGCTAGGAAAAAGAAAACGTTATAATAATGACACGGAAACTCCCCTATTCACCAGATGTTTCCTAATGGGATGTTTCCTGCTCTCAATAGTGATAATTTCGACGAAACGATAACGTTTTGCAATCATTGAAGACGTAAAACTAAAATTGCTAACCGAGCTCAAGGCTGTACCAAAAGTGAATGCTTGTAATATTTTGAAGATTGCAAAACGGCTGACTTAATAGTGTTACATTCGACTGACAGTGGTTTCAAGAGGAGAGTATAAGTGTCGATCAATGAAAGCATAATTTTTAAAATAAACAAGAACTGCATAAATTTTTAAATAAAACCTCGTGCATACGTATTACAAGTATTAATAAAATAAAAGAAATATCTGAGCTATGAAATATCTGAGCTATGAAATATCTGGGCTACGAAATATCTGAGCTATGAAATATCCGGGCTATGAAATATCTGAGCTATAAAATATCTGAGCTATGAAATATCTGGGCTATGAAATATCTGAGCTATGAAATATCTGAGCTATGAAATATCTGGGCTATGAAATATCTGAGCTATGAAATATCTGAGCTATGAAATATCTGGGCTATGAAATATCTGGGCTATGAAATATCTGAGCTATGAAATATCTGAGCCTTTCATTACAGAAAGTGATGTGGTGGAGAAGGTGCACAAGTGCAACCATGTGTGTGGTACCTTCAGGATAACTCGAAAATCAACGAGTAAGAATAAATGCTTCAAGTTCCAAACGCTGATGGCCCTCTCCTCGCTTCTCTACGGGCGTGATAAGTAGGCTGTAATGACATCCCAGACAAGTCGTATTCGAGCAGCCGAAATGCGATTTCACAGGCACGTGGTTAAATATATTCTTCAAGATCGCAAAAGAAATGTCGGTGTACGGCAGGGACTGAATATTATGAGTAATATCGATAGGTTTGCCCAGTATCGGCTAAAATGTTTGGAACATCTTAAGCGAATGGATAACTGCCGGATCCCTAAACGACTATTAAATTACAAGGCGAATGGATAGGGAGACGTGTGGAGCGTTGGAATGACCAGCTGTAGTCTGCGTGCTTTGGAACGGAACAGCTGGATTTTGGTTTAGTCCTTTCTGAAGATGATAATGGTGATGAGAGGACAACTCATCAAATTATAAATGTTTACCCTGCCATACGACAAAATAATATTAATTAATGTAATACTAGTGTAACAATTGTTCAGCGATTAAACGTTCAACATCCTTGGATATGCTTGAAATTCTGAAAGGTGACGGGCCTCCCCACACTTCTCTGTAGGTCTGAGAAATAGACTTTAACGATATCCCAGGCCAGTCGTATCTAAGCGGCCGAAATGCCTGCGATTTCACAGGCACGTGGTACGATATACTCTCTAAGATCGCAAAGAAATGTGGACCTGCAACAGGAACTGAATATTATGAGCATACTCTCAATGTTTGCCCAGTATCGGCCCGTATTTTGTCGCAGCCCCAAACAACTATTAAATTACAAGCCGAAAGGATGGAGAGGTGTGGGGCAGTCGTAAGAAGCGTTGGATTGACCAGCTGTAGTCTGCCTACTTGGGACCGGAACAGTTGGTTTTCGGTTTAGTCCTTGCTGAAGACGATGGTGATCTGAAAACAACTCATAAAACTATAAATGCTTACCCTGTCGTACGCCAAAATATTTTATGACACGTTCAACATGCTTGAACACGCTTGACGTTCTAAAGGGTGACCCACACTTCTCTGTGTGTCTAAGGAGTGAACTTTAACTAATCCCTTGGTTCCCTTAGTACATACTCGCCTTAAAATGTTTTGTTTACACATAGAAGGAAAAAGATGTCTGTTAGATTCCTTACGCTTGTTGCACACACCACTTGCTGTTATTCAGTATTAATACACACTAATGAGGCCACCATGTGTATATACTTATTTCTCACTTATTATAATATCAGATACGTTGATGAAAATTAAGAAAACTTTAGTTTAAATTAATAGTCAATAAAATCAGTGGGAAACTCTTGTTTCCTATATTTGTACGCGGTTCACGTCCATAAGAGAAAAACGGAAATCCTAGAGAAATCGTAGAGGCACTGGCATCGGTGAAGCGTAGACTGAATGTCGTGTATTGCGGTCACGATTTCAATCCTGTTTTTTTGTTGTTATAAATAACACATGCTTTGACACCTTTCCAGTTACACTGGTAAAATGATGGCCGGTAAAAATTAAACTAAGGCAAGTTTAGTGCTCGTAAATTTTACCAGCAGAAAAAACGAATTGCTTGCCTGTGTTTTCAGCCAACAAGAAGTGATGCCACATTAAAACAGTGCAAAGTACTTGGCCATTACATTATGTGCCAAGTTACGCTGGAAGGTACATGTAACGAAGATAAGAACCGAACTTTAGCATAAATTGGGAAAAATTTTACTGGCTCCTTGGGTGACATTCCGAGTTGTCTGTACATGATAAACTGTTAGTATATAAATTAGTTCTTTAACCTGTCTGAAAATAGAGAGTACAACTCTGGGAATACACAAAGAAAACTAACAGAAAAATCATCACATCATCTTCACATCATTGTATAAGTTAGGTTCTGCCTGTTCCGCCTTCAAAGATCCTCCAGCCATCTCTTCCTGGGTCTGCCATGACACCTATACCCTAGACATTTATGTTTCCAGACTTTTTGAACATACTTGAATCTGACATTCTTCCTAAGTGTTCTTTTCTTGGATGTTTATAATAATATTTTAGTCCTCCATTCAAGTTAAAAACTAGTAACTCTTCCCTTATGGCCTCATTATTTATACGGTCAAGTTTAGTTCCTCTTAAGAACGCCATTTCTAAGGACTGTATATTACTGTCTTGCTTCATTGCTGTCGTCCATAATTCATACCCATAGGACAATATAGGGACCGCCATAACTTCACCATCATCTTCATAACGCGGTATAGGCAAGGTGCCTATAACGATCCTCCAGCGATCTCTTCCTGGGTATACCCACAACACTGTGTTCTATACGTTTGTATTTCCAGACTTGTTTTCTGATATTATTTTTGAGAGTTTTTACTACCGTTCTTTGTAGGTTTAATTTTTCATTCAAGTTAAAAACCTATAAATTGTCTCTTATGGCGTCATAAGGTCAAATGTAGAACATCTTTTTACTCCTCTTAAGAACGCTATTTTCGAGGCCTGTATTTCACTGTCTTGTTTCTTTGTTGTTGTCGATAATTCACACCTATAGGAACCATGACTTTGCCATAACCTTGTAAACTTTAATTTTGTATCTCGACGTAGCTTGTTTCTGAAAATACGGTTGATTGTCCCGCAGATCGTCTGGAACTTATCTAACTTAGCCTCAACATCATAAGTTACAGTAGCTATAAGTTAAAGGTCGTAATTCGTATAGTAGCCACTATCACTTCCCAAATAATTAAAATGACTCCCAAATAGTTAATAGACTTGTTTGTACTAAGAACAATATACATTATATTAGTCAACACTAGTGAAATAACAATTTTTGATTATATACATATATTGAAAATAAAATCTGTTATCTGACTACACCCTCACCATCACGGATTAATTTATGTCATTATTACTTGACAGCAATACACGTAAGTAATTGAAACAGCTCATTTCTGTAAATGTATATACTATTCATGAAATACCCTTCTGGCCTTGGAATGTAACACTTTCATTTTTTCTTTGTGATATAGTTCTATTAATAATCTTTTCTTCTTCAGGCCTTGGATTTTACAGTATGTTGCGCAATTATTGATCCGACCACCTTACTTCTGTTTTCCGATGTTGTAGTTTTCGCTGGAAAGATAAAACATCAGTTGGATAGGCAGTCTGTCCTTGCACACGGTCCGTCCAATCCTGTATGTCCTTCTTGGTCCATCATTTATCATTCTTTACCCGGTCTCTCCGAGATACTCCGAGTATAGATCTTCAAAACCTCATCTCACTACCCCGTATTTGGTAGCTGGTAATTGCGTACAGTGTCCATCTCTGACTACCGTAAAGGCCGCATGGCACTGCCACCACTTTACACACTTTTAACAGAGTGTCTCCTGCGACCTTTCCCTTTAATGTTCTTCCCATAGTCCCACATATGTGGTTAAATTTCTGTGTTTATTATCAACGTCTACTTGTTCCACGTAAGACAAGTCACATCCAAGAAATCTAACCTAATGTACCTACCTGCTCAATGAGTCGATCATTACATCGACCAGCTTGCATCTGGCAGGAAAGCATTTGATTTACTGTCTTTCTATACAAAACTATATAGGCCTATGCGTGTTTCTTTCTATAATTATATACTCAATCGCTCTCAACAATATAAAAATCTTCGTATTGTTTAAAGTAGCAGCCATCCTTACTATTTCTTTTATGAATTTGCTAACTGCTACAATTTTTATTGTTCGACAAAGCTTTTCGTCATCACTGATATCATCAGGTCTTAAACAACCTAGGTGATGACGAAAAGCTTTGTCGAACAATAAAAATTGTAGCAGTTAGCAAATTCATAAAAGAAATAATATAATAATCGCTACTGATCTTCTTCTTCTTCTTCTTCTTCTTCTTCTTCTTCTTCTTCTTCTTCTTCTTCTTCTTCTTCTTCTTCTTCTTCCTCTTCTTCTTCTTCTTCTTCTTCTTCTTCTTCTTCTTCTTCTTCTTCTTCTTCTTCTTCTCCTCTATACTCTGTTTGTGTAGAGTAATGGTAAAGTATCAGTGTTAATTAATAAATATAATTAATTCACTGCCAACTCGGAACAAAGTTTTTTATAGTAAAAACATAAAAGCTTTACCTTATAGCCTGAACCGGTTTTCACTTTTAAAAAGCTTCTTCAGAGGCCTCTAAAGCGAAAACCGGCTATAAGGTAAAACATTTACGTTTTTACGAATAAAAACTTTGTGTTCCGGGTCGGCAGTGAATTAATTATATTTAGTTAAGTAACGGACACGTCATGGACAACGAAATCCATGAAATTAATTAATAGTTAATTTTAAACCAGATATTTAATTTTACAGCGACCTTAAATTGATAGTTAATTAAAAATTGGTTTTATAATCGTCTATTGAAGTACGGCATCCGACTGACTGTGAATGCCATACAAAATGATAATACGGGTTGAACGGATAACAAGTATGTTGGCAACACTGTTTGAGTTTATCGGCAAAACATTTATCATGCACATTGAGATTTCCCTGGAGTAAAATAAAAAATATTCGCTCGCCAACACGGGCAAAAAAATAACGCGCAGCAAGATAAAACGTTATTTCTTGTAGACATCCCATGTTACTCCAAACATACATATCGGTATATATAAATGTCCGTTTTAAATGCCGTCATGTTCTACGTTTAATAACATTTTTTAAACAACACATTATGCAATCAGAAATTTACTAACGAATTACACATTCGTCGAGTAAAGTTCACAAATCTTCTTCTTCTTCTTCTTCTTCTTCTTCTTCTTCTTCTTCTTCTTCTTCTTCTTCTTCTTCTTCTTCTTCTTCTTCTTCTTCTTCTTCTTCTTCTTCTTCTTTTCCATCAGGGAATAGGCGGAGGGGGTTAGGGGATTTATATACCCATTCCGGTCTCAAAGTTATACATACACATCACCAACTTTCTCTAGGTCTTCCTATACTACTTGGTCCAATACGCTTGTATTAATTTGGATAACTGCTAACTCGTTCCGATAGGTGACATAGTCCGGATAACTGTTGACTTGTTAAGAACATTTTCAAAATTTCATGTATTTTTCTAAACTGTCTCCATGTAACATTCTCCAAATGTACGTATTATGTGTTTTAACAATAAAAACGCGTTTTATTCGTGTAACGCTCGATTACAACGAAACGTAAGGTAAAGTAATGTCAATAGGTAAGCAGCAGTGCTGCCAACCTAATGAAAACCAATCCTTCTACACGGGAAACCCTATACACGGATGTCTATAGTGAGCTTTTATAACTAACCTCATTACATTTACAATTAGGTAATCTGTGTTCAGATATATTTATGTTTACAATTTCCTCAAACGTCAATAGAATACCACCGTGTGATGACCTAGGTATACTGGAACTGAAGAGTTTTCAATTCCATCATAAGTTGCAAGGGTAGATACAAAATAACAGTATATAAAGAGAATCTTTTCATTACAGAAAGTTACCTGTGCATCTTCTGCTGCTGCTGCTCGGTTTCGGAATGATTCATTACCGCGAACTACTGAACATTAATCAACTCAGCTCTTTGGCTTTCATCGTTTCAATGCATTGCTACGGGTGCATTCAGAACGGCGGTACATGAGTTTTAAAACTGAAAACACTGTGCATTACTTGAAGTTATTTGTTTGTTTTCCAAGTTAGCAATGCTCTATTTGTACTCTACACTTGTTTACTTAGTGTTAAAACTGCGTACGAGTATTCACCTATATAAGTTTTCCTTTGGCTACCTCAGTACTCTTGCCGGTAGCAAATAAGGGGCGGATAAAATAGGGAAATTGAATGTTAAAATTTGAGAAAACGGTATGGATAACCATACATGACTTCCATGTTCTAAGCTTTATATTTTAAATCATTTACTTGAATTCGGTTTGATAATTTCTAACAGATGTATCGCCTACACTGAAACTATTTTAACTTCAAATAGATATTTTTGTTATTTGTTATTATATAGGGTAATCTTTTAATATAATGTTATTTCCAGGTCACTTTATCTATAAAAATTATATTCTTTATTCTTATAAAGAAACTGAGCTCCTCAGAAATCATCGCTCCTCGTCAACCGATCGCCACCATTAATGATATTTACACTTTCATAGAGTAACAGATTTATCATATTTATGTAATTTCTAAGGTATCTTATATATAATATAATATCTTATATTCAAAATGAAATATTCGTACTTTACTTGATTTCAGCACAGCAATTTAAAAAATCATCCCCTCCCGCTTCAATTACCACTCCATTTATAATTATCTCATTTACCATTTTACAGTGTATTATTATGACTTTATTTTCGGGGCACTTATTTGTTTAAATTAAGTATTTTACTCTTGTTAAAACAGAAAACGTGTGTGTGTGTAGCATTTGTTTCTATGATAACTGTCGGGAGTTCAAATTGAATCAAATAATTTTTTTCATATGTGCCCGAGTTGTAGAGGACTCAAGGCCTTTTGATTTTGGTGAAGATCGGTTAACAGGGAAGGAGTAGTTTACCAACTCGGGCACATATGAAAAAAAATTATTTGATTCAATTTGAACTCCCAGCAGTTATCGTTCATCATAGAAACAAATGCTACACACACACACACACACACACACACACACACACACACATATTTCGGAAAATCACTTTCCTTCGTGTTTTGAGGGTAGTACAATCAGAATCAGCCCTTATCTCGAACACGATGTTTTTCGTGATCACCATACTTCCATTTCCTTACGGAACATGGAAGTAAAAAAAGACATTTGTTTACGTAATTAAAACTATGGTCATATTTGAGCATTTGGATATATAATTTACTTCAAATCTCGAATTATAAAATAATTATGAATCGTCGAATTGTGAAACAGGTGAGCCACTTTAATTATTTGAAAATGATATTGATAATGATAGAGGTTATGATATTAATGTTAAGTTAGGTACATTCAAGACGATCTGTGGGACGAAAAACTGTATTTTTAGAAACAAGGTACGTCGAGATACAAAGTTATAGTTCCACAAAGTTATGGCACTGCCTGCACTGTTCTGTAAATGCAACTAGATTTCCGCCTGTAATATTCCAAAGGTATTACAGGATTATTTCCCTTACGCCCTAACTTGGTACTCATGGCTACTGCTCCCCTCCACCAAGAACATTTATGGACCTTCCGGTCTAGATCCATACGGTTTTGCATCAACAGGGTCACCTCTTGTAGTATGTGGCAAGTCACCACTCAGGACGGTCTTGGCTGGGGAGAGACTAACAGCTCCTTTCGGAGCCAACATCACTTCATCCACCCTGAGTACATGTGAGGACCAGTGCCTAGTAAACCCGGTACAAAGTTAAGTTTTTTCTAATTAAAGTTACGGCAGTCCCTGTACTGGCCTAGAGGTGTGAATTAAGGACAACAACCAAGAAACAAGACAGTAAAATACAGGCGTCGTCGATATCGTTCTTAACAGGAGTTAAAAGGTGTCCTAAACTTGCCCATCCATAAAGGATGAGACCATAAAAGAAGAACTACAAGTTTTTAACTTGAATACAAAATTAAAATCGTACAAACAAAGGTGTAAAAAATACTTAGAAGGAATGTCAAATTCCACACTTGTCAAACAAGTCTGGAAATACAAACCCATAGGATAGAGGCGTGTGAGTGGACACAGGAAGAGGTGGCTGGAAGATTTTTGAAGGCGGAATAGGCAGTACCTTGCTCTTTGCCGTGTTGTGAAGATGGTGATAATAACTTTAAACATAAATGTTTCTTAAAATTCGTTTAAAGTTTAATCTGCAACAGTAAAATTTCCCATTCATTGTTGTAGTGTACTAGGTACTACTAAAATTCTCTAATATTATTGGTTATTTTGTCTAGAAGGCGGAGGTTTGATTCAGATTGCATATGTTATATTACTTATTGGCTGATCTGAGAATCCATGTTTTTTGTGTTATACTTTTGTAGGTTAATTAGTTTAAGCTAAACAAAAACGTTCTTCGTTTTTTGATATAATTCTTCTCTCTACGTGTAGTCTGTGCGTGTGCTCTCATTAAAATTCACATATTTGAAGATTTTCTAAGAATATAATATTACCCCATTACAGAACATTCTACGTGTTCTCGGCTATCCCAGAGACGTCCGGCTGTAATGTGTGCGTGCGCGCGTACATATCGCTGCTACTTTGAGACGAAGGACAATTACGTGACATTTGTCACGTGTCCGCGCAGCGAGGGTGTTCCAGACTTCACCAGTCCGGGCGCACTGTGTTCAAGGCCACAAGTAATTACGCAGTAGTTTTTTCTACAAGTATTGACGCGTAGTATGGATTATTCTGGAAACTCAGCGGGGTATAAGTATAAGTATTCATCAACGCTAAGTCTCAGTTTATATGGCGGCGATTTACTCGAGTGAGGTTTCAGTTATTGTCGGGCGATTTACACATTGCGTTTCAAGTGGTTATTAGTGATTGTCACTTGATTTCAAGTGACAAGTTATTGTTGTGCGCAACTCTATCAGTTGACATTATTATTTATGTGGACAGATTAACTTGAATTATTGTACGAGTAAAATCTTGTTGAATAACTTGTTGATTACAAAGTGTTAATTGTGATGATTAAAGCTGGTTTTTAGTGACTTCATTGGTGTCTTGTTTTTTTGATTTCCACTGTACCATACAGAGACCGTCGTAACAATAATATAATATAATACAGTTATACAATTACAATTGTATTATACAATTATAATATATGTATTATATTATAATTGCTAGTTTAGTATTATGCTGTAAACCCGTGGATTTAGCATAATTATAATTGTTTAAGTAGTTTCCATTTCAGTTATAAACATTAACATTACAATCTCGGTTTAAAATTAGTGATTTAGAAAAAATTATATACAATCTTCAAACGTAGATGTTACTGAGATTCTATATCGGTAAACTCAGATCAAAAATTACCAAAAACCATAAAACGTTTTAAGAACACATGTTCAGCAAGTTCAGAAGTAATGAGACACAAATATCTGCAATTTAACACTGGCAGTGTAGGGGGTATACAATCACCCCTCAAAGGCTTAGAAATAATATCGTGAGCTACCTACACGCTGGCAACATTACAGTATCGCTTTGTTATAGGATTTATTCAACTGTCAAAGTAATTAGCTATGCGAGAACGTGTGCAGTTGAAAGCACGTTGTTTTGGAAAGGTCTAGAAACAGGATGTTCATGTTCGCCAACACGTGGTCGATTTCCTAGTAAAATCTAGAACGTTTTAACATGTAAAACTGACGTCACGTGCGTAGACCAATAAAAGCACGGATGAGATGTGAGTCAGGCAGTCTCTTGAAGTCTTTGGGTGTCGGAGTATAACGTCGAGGGAGCGGCTGGATTAGACCCACGAAGTCAGGCACGGCGTTCGAGATCTTCAATAACCGATGGCTGTCAACGAGGGCTGAATCAGGAGCGACTTAGATGGACACAACGCCAACGAGGAAACTCTGAGGTCGACATTCCATCTTACGAGGAAGCGGATCCCGCGAGATTGTCCGGACTGATCCAAGTTAACTAGGTAAATCCAGGAAAGTGAAATTATAAAAACTCTTTATAAACTATAAAACAATTAGACTCTTTTAAATTGCTAAATGTCAAATATTTTAAATTTATATCTATTTTTTAATTCAGAATTTTGACATATAGCTGTATATCTTTGATATTGTTACGACTGTCTCACTGATCGTTGTACGGTACAGTGGAAACAAAATACAAGACACCAATTAAGTCATTAAAAACCAGCTTTAATTATCACAATTAACCGTTTGTAATCAATAAATTATTCAACAAGATTATACTCGTACAATAATTCAAGTTAATCTGTCCACACAACTAATAATATCAACTATAAAGGATCCTGCATTATAATCACTTTTCATTAATACACCACTTGAGACGCACTGTGTAAATCGCCCGACACAAACTCAACTGAATAATCGCCGACGTAAGACTGACTCTAAGCGGCAGCTGTCGTTGTTTAAATAGAGAGCACGACTGTTTCAGAACAATCCATAATACGCGTCAACACAACACTACTCGAAAACACCAGAACGTAATTGATTGCGGCCCTGAACACATTGCTCCGACCGGAATGTATCGTCCGGAATAGCCTCGTTGATGCACGTTAAGGGTCACGCACGCACACAACATTACAGGTGGTTCTGCTGGGATAGCTGAGAAAAATGTAGAACGTTCTGCAAATGGTGTAAAACTATAAAAAAATTAAATAACTAATCGAAATTGATTTCTGCAACGTTGCAAGTTTTCAGCTACAAACCTGTTATCTTGCAATATATATCGCGCTATCATCTTATACTTGAAACGATGCTTGTGTGTAACGGGGTCGTCTCTACGCTAGACGAGACCAAAGCTATTAAAGGACGGACTATTTACTCTCCGCTCCATCCGGGGTAAACATTGCCTGACAACAGTAGGCTATTGTGTGAATGCGTTCATACCGTGTTTGTGCTAAATATGTCTGGTACAATGACAGGCATGTTCTATTATAGCCTATACAGAGGATTGTTGTATATAAGCAAACAATGTGTTTGTTGTAAGTGGAAGGAATACCCACATACACTGTGTTTGCTGCCGCGGTCAATGGCCTATTAATATTGCCCTATTTGTCTATTTGTGCGTTATCGTACCGTGACATTAGATGTCAGTTATACTTTAAACCAAGGGTCTCCAAAGTTTTTCACTTGAGGGCCGAATTGAAAAATTTTGAAAGTCAGGCGGGCCAACAACACACACACACACACACACACACACACACATATATTGTAAACTTATTTTTTATAAGTTTACGATATAATCAAGTCAATAAAGTAGGTATTTAAATAAAAATTAAGCAGACTTATCCAAAGAAAACAAGTTCATTTACTCAAAATAATGTAAATAAAAGTAAGGAAAAAATAACTTTCAAAGACAAATTCAAAATTACGACTAAAAACCTGGGCTCTTAGGCCGTGATCGGTTGATGCATCTAATAGGAACCGATCACAGCCTGACAGCCCGGTTTTTAGTCGTAATTTTGAATTTGTTGACACATGCCGCGCGAGCTTCAGACAAAAGTTAACATTCAAAGATATTTCTTATATATTATTGTTTGGCTTTATTATGTACGTATGGGATGTGTGGAGTTGCTTTTGACATATAATGTCTGTCCATTTTCGGTCAAATTTTGATGCTTTTATCACCAGAATGGATTTCAAGTGTTCGCCTGACAAGTTATTCCTGTACTTTGATTTTGCAAACTTTATTTTTGAAAATCGTGATTCATTCAAGGCAGCCAGACGAACAAGCACATTAACCATGTAAATGTTTTAAACTTGTACCAAATATTATAACATTTTACAGAACTTATGTCTTGTTTAGTTATTTAGTAAAATGTTATAATATCTGAAGTATTTTGACAATCTATTTGAACAGTGCACGCAGCATCGGCCAGGTTGCCACGGGCCGATTTTTCTTCTGGAAAACAACTGCAGTGCTGTCAGGCCGTAGTCGAACATTATTAAAATTACGGTTTGCTAACAAAAAGCTGGTCCATGACAGCAACCCCGAGAGACTGACACTGTGAACCAACCTTTTTTGAAAGACACTCATATTAATACATTTTAAGAAGCAGAAGCATTGTATTAAAATAACGTATTTTGATTAGATAGCCCAGGGTCGAAGTACGGTTCGTCTCGTCTATGATTAGCTCGCTCTAAAGACGGATTCAGTCTTTTACACTACTTACTAGCTCTTTCACGCCACACTGAAGGAAGCTCGTCAAACGTCTGTTTTTGTTCTTGTCGTCAATTTGTTGAGTTTATATATGATTTACATTAATGTGTTTGCTGTCATGGACCAGGTCTTCAATAACAACCATAATTTTAATGTTAGGCCACAGGCCGGCATTATTGAGCAAAAAATACTAACAACACAATGTGTTTGTAAGTATGACAAGACAAATACATTGGGTTTTGTATACAATTAAAACATATATAGATAACGCAATAACTTATTTTGTGTACATAAAATGAAATTACCCACTTAGTAAGTCCAGTAACTTTCCCTTTCGCATTATTTCTGTTTACATGTTTTAAAAGGCACTATTCTTTAAATTTTTTCACGGATTTGAAATTCATTGAGTGTGTGTGACGTTAACATAGCTTTACAGTTAGGTTCATTTACAACAAGCGTTTACTCCAAAATATGTGTTTATTAAATTATTTTCCTCCTGAAATTAAACTAACTAGTTTCATCGAAGCACATTTATTATTACTTATTTATTGATATCAATTTTTTAAGTACGGGGAAAATCACAAACAATTTTTATTAATACGCTATTTATGTGGTAATATAATACACAGTCATACTATAAACAGTAAAATTAGTAGAACACACAAGCATACATAAATACTAAAAATAGTAGAACTCACAATCATACATTAAACACTAAAAATTTGAAACATTTGGCTTCGTGTTAGAATTTTTTTAGGTGTTTTGTAGTCTAAAAAAAAAAAAAGCCGATAAAACGGGTGCACATTTTTGATCCTTTTTATCTGCTTTTCACTTACGTTATTTTTGTCCTTCAGGATCCAAAATTAGTGTTTGCTGCCGTCTTTCTTCAAAATTTGTGTTTGCTGCCGTTCTTCTGTATCATCTCTTTCCTGTCGCTTTTTTTCTTTTTGCCGTCTTTCTGCTTCTTCCGCCTCCTGTCTGCGTTTCTCATCCAGTCATTTGTCGTTCCTCTGTCTAAAACAGCAACTCCTGGAAATTTTAACCTTCCTTTTAGTGACGCAAGTTGTGGAACACGCTTGTTGCACAAACTGACGCACACGACATGGGACTGTCTCTACATATCGATCAATCGAAGCGTGAACATATGGCTTGATTGCGGAAAGCGATTCCTGTTACAGTCAGGCGAAGCCGAAGACAAAGCCAGTAATACACGCGCTTGGTATGTTTACTTGGAATTCTGTCACTCTTGCCTACAACAGATATTGTGCGACTGAAGTGAATACTGCTGAATTATTGAACATTGCTGTTGTGTGTGTGTGTGTGTGTGTGTGTGTGTGTGTGTGTGTGTGTGTGTGTGTGTGTGTGTGCTCGCACGCGCGTTCCGTTTCTGAGGTTATATATCTACAGCTTCAGATACGTTTGCACTTCTACAAAAGCTTGCAGACTGCAACACGAAATATGTTGACTGCACGTAAAGGCAGAATAAACATCATCATCATCTTATGAACGGTTTTAGGCTTTAGCGGCCTGTTCCTATTCCACAGTCCACATTTTCTTAGGTCTGCCAACTTTTTTCTGCCTCTCTTCCCATCTTCGGTATTCTACTTTCTTCTATTCCATTGATGTGTTGAATCCATTTTCTTGTGTACTCTTTAAACCTTTCATTAACTGCAAAAATATCTAAATTAATTCTTATCTCTTCACTTCTTATATGATCTCGTCTATTACACCTTTAAACTGATCTTATAAATTTCATTTCTGCTGTTTGTATCTTCTGTCCATATTTTCCTTAATGACCCAAGTTTCAGAACCATACAGTAGTGTAGGTATTGCCATTGTTTTATAAAATTATATTTGGATTTCTTTTCTACATTTATTTCCTAACGTTCTCCAAATCGTTCCACACATTCTTGTAAAACTCATCACTTTATTTTCTGTATCTCTGTCTTGATCATAAGTAAATATATTATATTATATCTTGGTCATTTAATAGAATACGACAGATCTAGTAGACCTTTTTATTGCGTGTAACAATTTTTATTTGATTTCTAGTAAGAGAAATCTTGTAATTTTGTTGATTAAAAACTGTGATAATTAAAGCTGGCAATTAATGACGTAACTGGTGTCTCGTGTTTTGTTTTCCAGTGTACCATACGACGATCAGTAGACCGTCGTAAAAATATTCTTCAACCCTATTTAAATAGGTTGAAAAGTACTCTTCTAGACAATTTATTTACTAAAGAGTAGTCAATATTAACTCTTCGGTGACCGGCACTTTTACACTGGTACTTGCAAAAGACCCAGCCCGTTTTTGTTGTTATTGTAGTGGCTGTAATTTTTCTTCATCGTCTTCGACATATGAAACATACTTGAGTACAAATGGTGTTTTTGTTAAAGTATAATCTGGGGATGCAGAATATAGTATAATATAGTATATTCATTACTTTCTACATAAAAATATTAATACAATATTAAAACTATGATGTGCTACTGGGGCGATAAAGTTGTATTAAACTCACTCCTTTCCTTACAAAAAGAATCTCTGGCACTCCAAACTGTCTTAGTTGATTCGCTTATATATTAGTCGAACTGTGTGCAAAAAATGAATACTTTGTTTAGAACAGAAGCAAAGTTAATAGCATAAATGTATGTTCTATACGCGGCAAAATACACGGTGTCAATAGCACAAAACGTAAACACTTGAGCAACACCAAAGTTTAAATCAATTTTTCGAAATTAGTACACAGTTATTTTAACAAAAACACTTATAAAACTACACTAAATAAACGTCGAATTGTGTCTGTTCAACAATATCGCTTATAAAATTAGAAACACGATGAAAAGTACAACGTAAACACAAGGAACACAAACGCCAGCAATGATAAACAAGACAAGAAGACTGCCACTTCAATATCATGTAATTTAAAAAAAAATTCCTACGCTATCTGGTAGCTGGATTCAAAACTACGAATGTTTCTTTGCTATCTGACATGTTGGCAGCACTCAGAAACGATTCCTGTAAAAACATAGGCAATTTTAAATGACGACTGATAAATCGGACGTCGGTCACCAAATACGTTTAACGGGTAATATTTAATAAGGAATACATTAAGAAAAAATACAGGAGTCGTGTACTTAAACGATAATATATGAACAACTACACACCGATATAATCCGTTGGCAAATAACGTACATGTATTCTTAAAGAAATGTCTCGGAAAATATAGAATTTCTTGTTTTTCCACTTCAAAGACTCTTTAATATTTAAATCATGCTGAATGCTGTTTTTTTTATTCAGAAGACTTGCAGTCTTTCAGCCCAATATATTTTGAAATAAAATGACTGTTTAGAATAAAGATCTTAAATCTTTTCGTACGACAAATTTTACAGAGCGAAAGAATATTATGATTTAACTGACTTTCAATTGGACCTCACAAAATTGATTATTCTGCTCTGTTTGGATGACGTTTTAAACGCGTTGCTTAAGGTAAAGAACAAAAAGACATCGTTATAACTTAAGTAGTCAGTTTAATATGGAACTAAGTTTTCTTTTCCTTAAGTCAAATATCGTGATAGCCAGTTTATTTTACAAATAATTTCAGTAACCTAATATTTGTTTGTTTCCTGGTCTGTGTTATAAAACCTTTTCAGTTTTGTCAACACTGCTTTATTTCTTAGTTTACATTAAACACTTTAATTCATGTCGGATACTCTCACTTCCTTTACTGCCTAATAAGGTGTGATTTACAACATTTATCAGAAACCAAGTTTCTGCGATTTTCTTCCTTCTACATCGTTCTTTACTAACGACTGACGTTCACATCCATACACAAGTGAAAACAGATACCGTTTTGTACAATTCAGGCCAGTGATTTCGCACAAGTTATTGTCTATTTACCCAATTTAAACATGGTGTGCGGTGTGACACGTAGACACAGCTAAACATTTACTAATCAACTATCACTAATAATAATTTAAGGATTTTCCTTGGCGTTTCCAACAATTAGTTCGATTGACCATACAACAAGCTTACCTCTTTTCGTGAGGCCAGTGTTTTTCGCATGAGAAACGCATGTTTATATGAATGTACTTGGAGTGCAAAATTGGTGGTCACCGGCTAAGGGTAGGGAAGTCTGGAAGAAAATTCTGAGGGAAACTGAGGTGCACGGTGGGCTGTGTAGGAATTCATGATGATGAAACGCATGTATATTATTTTATTATTTAATATTTTTAACAATTATTACGGAAGTCTCTTTAAAAAAATGTGTGTGTGTGTGTGTGTGTGTGTGTGTGTGTGTGTGTGTGTGTGTGTGTGTGTGTAACTTGAATGCATTGCTCTTTTTGTTCGTACGAGCCACTCTCTTCCTCTTCTCCCATATCGGCATCATCTTGATCGATGTCTCTCTCTCCTTTCTTCAGTCCAGATGTCACCTGTCCTCTTCCTGGGGTTTTCCTGAAAACCTTGGGCATTAAAAAAAAATTTTTTTAAGTAGCAAGCATTATTTTTCAATGTCTTTCTGAGTAATCTGGGATTTTTATATCTTTTTTTTCCTTTGAGCTTTAAGCCGCATTAGATATTTTGAGCTTTCTGAAATAGTTAAAAAGCTTCTCCATTAGGATTCCTTCTTAGTCTATCATGAGTGCATTGCTTATTATTATTTTTTTAAATTAACTATACAATTTTATATTATTTTATACTATTTATGTACAATACATTTTCTTGTTCTTATCGAAATATGGATCGAAATACATTCCTGCATATGGTAAAATGAAGATGGTTAATGCACCACTCAATCTGTTATAAAGGGAGGGTGAATATATTGCATACCACCACAGGCGAGCGTTATACTGACCTACTCATTATTATGTGTCAGTTAACTGATGTAAACTAAGGTTAAGCTAGTATAATATTATTTTTATTTGTCTAGAACAAATAGACAAAAATTTAATAAATAAATATTTATTAAATTTTTTCAAGCAGAGGAATAATGCAACGATACAGCCATATACTGTATTGAGCATTGATTTAAATAAATGTAAAATTTGTAAAATTATTATAAGTTTGGGGTAAATGGACATGTCTGGGATTGTAAAAATGTTTCATTGTTATACTAGGGGAGAAATTAACCTGTTCCAACAGGCAAGGAACACCTGCTCAATTGTATGTGTGTTACGGGTGTATCTTGTGTGTGTTAGTGATGCATGTACAGACAGGAATCCTAGCAACTCTCCCCAATTAATTACTAAAATAATTATTTTAATTCACTGTGTGAAAACTAATTAGTGTATAAACAAACAAAAGGCACCAAAGTGTGTGTAAATTATATAGTTATCCACAGTAAGAAAATGACGTTAATAGCACACACTACGCGAAGTCAGTGCGAAGTAAGTGTGCCAAAAATACGCAAATTACACTAAGACGCTCAAATTAATACAGTGAGTGCCTAATCAAATTATCTATGATTTGTGCTATCTCAATTCCGTACAAAACATTGCCATTTGCAAAAAATTGCAAATATATGAAAAGGTTCTGGAGTGGGTGCTATCACGTGATCTTCAGGTATCGACAGGATAATTTCGGAACCAACAGGTGCGGAATCTCGAGAGGGTATAAATTAAGGGTTCGACTGGAAGCCCTTCTCTTCATTTCAAGACACAGTTGCAGTCGGACACGCTGTCCGTCGGCAGAACAGTTTTATTTTGTTATAAGTCTCATCTACGAATGAATAAAAACGTTTTCAGTAATTATGTTTACACTATTACGGGAAACGTAGAGTACCGGGACCGTTTAAGTCAGCAAGAGTATCTACAGAGAAGTTACAAAGAGCGACGCGAGATGCTGGATGTTAGGAGATGCTTTTTAGACGCATAACAGCCGAACGAGATCCACCTCGCAGCCGATATTAATTCTCTGGGACGGACCACACACTGAGACGCTGGACTCTGGACATATCCAGGACCACGCCAAGCCAGGTGCAACGGTAACCTAACTATGGACAAAGCGAGACCCCGTTAATAAGTCGTAAGGTCATCAAAACTCGAGGTGACATGCATAATGCATATATAAATGATTTTTTTTAAGAGCTCATAAAGACTATATATAAAGAGTCAATGAATTAGAACAAAAAAGTTTATAATTAGGTAAATAATGTAATAGAGTCTTGTGTAAATGTTTTAGTCGTAAGAATGAGCGATCGCATATAGATAAATATAGAAGAAAAAAAGGAGAGTTTAATTTAGAGATAGTATTTTTTTTATCAAAGAAAAATAATTGAAATGATTTGATATTTGCATTTTGTAGAAAAGAATAATTTAAATTTTGAATACTAAACAAATGCCAGTCTAAGAGTAATTAATATAATTTTAAATTTATTTTCAAAAAAACATTGGTATAGACTGAGCAAGCTGAGGTCAGATGTGAATTAAATGAATTCAATTAAAATAAAACTTAATTACATTTAAATTTTATGTCTTTTATTAAATCAATTTGAATAAATGTCTAAATTAAGATTATTAACGGGTCTAGATGTAAGAGCGTTTTAAATGTGTGTAATACCCTATATCTTAAGAGATAAACACTTAATAATGAGTGATATCTTGATCGGAGATTATTAACAATGTTTTATTATTTATAATGCTTGTTAAACAATAAACATGAAATTTTAACTAGTCATAAATTTACTACTCTTATTACAGTTACACCTGGTATCGTTATATACTTTTAAACACCTGGTATCGTTATAGCTGTTTACACCTGGTATCGTTATAATGTTTAAAGACCTGGTATCGTTATAGTTTAGACGCATAGTTATGGCTTACCGATTTGTTAAAATGTGATTCTGAACGACAAATACACACTTAATTTATTTAAAAAATACAAACTCATGCAAGAACACATAGAGTTGCCTGTCCATATACTGCTAGAAAAAGATATTTGCTGTAAAATGTTTTCGTAAGCTTCTTTCCGTTTTATGCTGTCTGTAAATGTGAAGTATACGCTTCTTTTCCAACCGACTGTCGACAACAATCCAAGGGATTTTCTGCGTAATACGAAACGTGATCCAATTTCAAACGCATCCCCTGAGTTTTTCATACTGGACTCAAAATGTCCATAAATTGTACGGTGATCGTGTGATATATTTATTTACTAAGAACACATATAACTTATAGTTTAAACATAACGACACAGTTTTCCCTCTGTTAACGCTTGCATATACTCAGGTCCATGGCCGGATTTTGTGGCTAGGGGGGAACTTTTATATATATATATGAACTTTTAGGGTTCTGCACAATACTTTACTTTATTCAGACGATCATTTAATATATATAATACACAAAATATTGTCCTTAAACCGTATTTTTACTCACATATTATGTACTGATTAAATAGATGTTGAAATTGTTTACTATTATTTTATTTTGCAGATGTTTTACAATAATCAGCAATATAATAAATTAGAGAGTACAAAATAATTTGATTGAAATATTACTTTCTGCTCTTCTTTTCGGCAAACTCTCCTATCAAATCACCCAATTACTTTTTAGGTTCATTTCCAAAGGCTTCTTTAAATCTTTATATATTTGCTTAGAATTAATATTTCGACACTCGACAAAAATCAATTAAACTTGTCTTTTCTACTTTCATTGTGTGTTTAGTATTTCTAAGCACATTAAAATCCGAATTACTGAGTTTCAAAGAGTAGTATATGTATGTATGCGCTGGGACTCAAAAAACAGCCATGTATGCGCTGGGACACAATACCCACTATGTATGTATGCGCCAGGACAAAAAAAACAGCCATGTATGCGCTGGGACACAATACCCCACTATGTATGTATGCGCTAGGACAAAAAAAACAGGCATGTATGCGCTGGGACACAATACATGTATGCGCTAGGACACTCGCTATTGTCTCCCCCCCCTTTTAGTAAAAAATGTAAACATAAACAGTAAAAAATGTAAATATAAACAGACGCGCGCGCGACGCCGCGTACACATAAACATTCCTAAAAAATGTAAATATAAACAGTATAAAATGTAAATATAAACAGACGGCGTTTGTTGACACGCCCCCGCCCCGCGTACACAATAGACATTCCGAGTTCGTTGACGTGTTTTTTTTCTCCTTTTTACAGTGTAGACAGCGTGGTGGCGTCCGTCCGTCTTTACCTAAATATATTACATTTTTATTTTGTAATCGTGATCGTGTCTTTAACGATTGTGCTATTCTATAGTAAACCGTGACCTTGAAACATACTGACCTAGTAACAAAAATGTAAATATAAACAGACGGCGTTTGTTGACACGCCCCGCGTACACATAAACATTCCGAGTTCGTTGACGTGTTTTTTTTTTTTCTTTTTTTTAGCGTCGTCTTTATCTAAATATATTACATTTTATTTGTAATGATTGTCATTCTATAGTAAACCATGACCTTGAAACACACTGACCTAGTAAAAATGTAAATATAAACAGACGGTCGTGCAACTCGTCTTTACCTAAATATAAGATACCGATAACCTTTTTAGTTGTCGTACTATACAAAGTAATCTCTGATAACTAAGGTCATAGATGTAAACAGTTTTTAATTAGTTGTTGTACTTTGAATAATGAGCATCAGACAGGCGATAAGTAGTGAATTACATAAACAAGCGAGAAGGAATTTTCCTACACGCAATGTCGAACTAAAAGGTATTCACGATTTGTATCAAGCTGACCTTGTAGAAATGATTTCTTTTTCAAAGTTGAAAAAAGGTTATAAATATATACTAACAGTGATAAATTGTTTTAGTAAATTTGCATTTGCAGTTCCGTTAAAATCAAAAACCTCACACGACATTGTAAAAGCTCTAAGACCTATATTACATGTAAACAAAATGAAACATTTGCAAACTGATAAAGGAAAAGAATTTTACAATTTACCGATTCAGCAATTATTTAATCATTATAATATAAATCATTATTCAACTTATTCAGATAAAAAAGCCTCTATTATTGAACGTTTTAATCGTACTTTAAAAAACCATATGTGGAAGTGGTTTACTACCAGTGGAAAGTATACATGGATCGAAGTACTTCCTCAGTTATTGAAAAAATATAATAATACTGTACATAGAACTATAAGTATGAAACCTAAAGATGTTAATATAAATAATGAGAAAAGGGTATTAACACAAATAAATAAAAAACGAATACCTGTTAATAAGAAACCTGCAAAATATAAAGTTGGGGATAGAGTGAGAATTAGTAAATACAAACAAATTTTTACTAAGGGTTATTTACCAAATTGGACAAATGAAATATTTACAATTCATAATATTAAACAAACAGTACCTAGAACATATATTTTAAAAGATGATACAGGAACCGTATTAGATGGCGGATTTTACGAACAAGAAATTAGTAAAACAAAATACGACAATATATTTTTAATTGAAAAAATATTAAAACGTAAAGGTAATAAATTACTTGTTCAGTGGTTAGGATACGATAAGTCGCATAACAGTTGGATTGATAAAAACCAAATCATTTGAATTATTTTTTTTTTTCAATCATGAAAATAGTACAGCAAACAAAAAAAATACGTATTTGTAATTTTGATAAATCTATGGAGAAAAAAGAAAGAGTCCATAGCGAGTTGTTACCAAATAATGTCAGGTCTCTTATCATTGGGCCCAGTAATACAGGTAAAACAAACCTAATGCTTAATCTTTTGTTCAGTCCTAATGGTTTATGTTTTGAGAACGTTTATGTTTTTTCAAAATCGTTGTATCAGTCAAAGTACAAATTTTTAGAAACAGTTTTATCAGGTATACCATCAATACAATACTATAAATTTTCAGAAAATGATCAAGTCATTCATCCTGATGATACTGAACAAAATTCAGTTATTATATTTGATGATGTAGCATGTGAACAACAAGATAATATAAGAAATCATTTTACAATATGTAGACATAAAAATAATAATGTTATTTATATATGTCAAACGTATGTTCGAATTCCGAAACACTTAATTCGTGATAACGCGAATTTAATAATTATTTTTCAACAAGACGAACTAAATTTAAAACATATATACAGAGATCATGTTAATACTGATATGACATTTGAAATGTTTAAAGAACTTTGTTCTAAAGCATGGACAAGACGTAAAAAGGGTTTTTTTGTTATAGATAAAGAAAGTGATATGAATTGTGGCGGTCGTTATCGTTTTGATTTTGATATCTATATTACTAATTTGTAATCGAAAATTTTTTTATTACTTATCAATATGTCATCGAAGAAGTCACGTTCCCTTGACAAGCAAGAGAAGCTCGTTAATGAAATTAAAAAAATAAGAAAAAATATTCGAAAGAAACATCAGACTCTAACACAAAATGTTATTGATGAAGAACAGTTTGCAGAAAAATCGTTGAAACCTATTATCACTCCGTTACAAAAGTTAGTACAAGAGAAAACAAATTCATCATTGATTAAAAAAGAAGAACAACAATTAGATGTTGAAATGGACGATATTCAGTCGGGTTTACAAAACAAAAGGTTTTCAGAAGAGGCCGAAAACATCCCGATATCGAACAAACGAACAGTAGAAACGCCGTTACCATTACCGCGTGAAGAAGAAATAACGTATGAAACCTTACCCACGGTTGATGAATTAATGTCAACATCAGAAGGACGACAATCAATTGAACCTTTTATCGATATATGGTTTAAAGGTCCGTTAATAAGACATTATATGCGTAAATTTTTTGATGACAGTAATCATGATATTGATCACGTTTTTGGTCCATATTTTGGAGATAATAATATTTTAATGTTAGGTAAATACCCCTTAAAGACTGATGAAAGTGATATTATTACAATTAATAATGTTATGTACAAAGGTACACCTGGTTTGTACGATCTTATTTTTATGAAAAACCCCAATGCATATGTATATTCTCAAGAAGATTTAGACGAATATTCGCGTATAATAAGTGAAACCGCGGCATATTTAAGTTTAAAGACAAACAGAGTTAAAAGCAGTACTAGTTACAAATATAAAAATATAATTAAGCCTATTATTAATAAGCTTTTACAATCATCCACATCAAAAGTTAGAAGTAGCCGATTGCATAGTGATACAGAAGGTCGCGGTTTGTTAAATTTCAGTAACAGTAAGCCAGTTTTTGTGTACTGGAATAATGTAAATGAATTATGCGATAGATTAAAATTATTGATTGCTTCACAAAGTGCAGGTCATTCGGGTCATGAAAATGAAATATTATCAATTATTGAAGAGCTACAGGAGGCCGGTATAATAAAAGAAGATGCAGCAACGTTTGAAGCGATATTTTCAAAATGAGTGTCGATAAATTCGGACACTATAGTGGTGATCTAGTGGCTAGTTCCAACGTTCAGCGTGGACCGCCTGGAGAAGGATTTAAATTAACTGACGACGGAAATTTTAATATAAGTAATAAACGATTATGTAATGTGGGCGATCCTGAATTGGATGATGATGCCGTAAATGTAAAATATATGAGAACAAATTCGATTACTTTAACAAATACAGACGATTGTTACGATGTTAAGATGAAAAAAGTTATTAATTTAGCCGATCCTAACGAACCTTGTGACGCTGTAAATAAAAATTATTTAGAAAATGCTACTAAATCATATTTAGCTGATAGAATACCAATTAAGGTGGATAATAATCCAGTGTATTCATTCAAGAATAATCGTGTGTCTCAAATCGCATCACCTGTTTATAAATTTGATGCTGCCAATAAACTTTATGTTGATAATAAATTACCTGATGAAAATACACAAACTAATTGTTGTGATTTCAAGCAAAAAAGGTTAATTAATGTAGCAGATCCTATTAATTTGCTTGACGCTATAAATAAACAGACTTTATTAACAGGTATAAATAATACAAAAGATGAATGCAAACAATATATAGATGATAAAATATATTATTCACGAAGTGAAGAGGAAAATAGTATAGATTTTAATGGAAGCAGATTGACTAATGTTGCTGATTCTAAAGATGATACAGACGTTATAAACCAAAAGACTTTAATAAGAGTTATGAATGCATTTAAATTAGATCTAGAAAACTATAAAGTTGACAGTAGCTTAGTTAGAATATTATACAAATTATATAAGGAGTGCACTAAAGACAATCCTGTTAAAACTATAAACGAATTTCGCATTGTATATATAATACAAAGTTTATATGAAGCGTCATAAATGCATCTGTATCCAAACAAGATAGAAGGTGGTGGTCTGGTGAGTAATATTCTTGAAAATGTTATAAACAAGTCAATTGATTTATTACCTGTTGAACTTCATTTACCCGGTTATCAGTATTGTGGACCCGGTACAAATTTAGCGAAACGATTACAAAGAGGTGATCCAGGAATTAATAAGCTTGACGCTGCTTGTAAACAACACGATATTATATATTCAAAGTATTCAGATTCTATAAATCGCGCTAAGGCTGATAAGGAATTAGCTGAAAGAGCTTGGGAACGTGTTAAATCAAGTGACGCATCGTTCGGGGAGAAAGCTGCAGCGTGGTCAGTAACTAATATAATGAAAGCTAAAAGTAAATTTGGTGGGGGAATAAAAAAGAAAAAAAAAACTATGTCCAATACAGTTTATAATTATTTGAAACGTTTTGCTGGTAAAAGTGGAAAAGGTTTATATTTGAGACCGTATAAAAAATAGGAGAAGGTCTAAAAAAAAAAACAAAGAAAAGAAAAACGAAACAACGACGGCGAAAATAATAAAGAGTATTCCTATACGTCCGCTTTCAATTCCAGATTTACTACTGTATGTTAAACAATTAAAGATTCCTAATTTCAGAGGAGTGTTTATGCTTGACACATTACCGTTACACACTGGAATTTGGCAAAATGAAACCGGAATAGTTAATTTAGATAATAGTTATGGCCATGGTACTCACTGGGTATGTTATATTAAACGTAAAAATAAAGTTAATTATTTTGATAGTTTTGGTAATTTAAGACCGCCTATCGAACTAATTAATTACTTTTATTCATCAAGTCAACGATCTATTGAAATCGTTTATAATTATACACGAAGACAAAATATGGATGCAGTCAACTGCGGTCATTTGTGTTTACAGTTTCTCAGCAATAATGTTTTGTCTAAGCGGTAAAGGATCCGTATTAACATGTGATATTTTTCCACCTATCGAGTTAAGTGATGAAAAATGGGAACTAGGATTAATTGACTTTATGACATATCATTCAATACCCAATATAGAGGAAGGAATTAACAATGTATTATATTATGGTAGTGATAAGAAAATAGTATTGCCTACTGGTTCTTATGAAATTTCAGATATCGCAACGTTTATAAACGATTACTTAATTCAACATGATGAAAATGTAAAAATAATTATAAAGGCGAATAATAATACATTAAAAAGTGAAATTTATTCTAACGTTCAAATTGATTTTAGTAAACCCGATTCGTTAGCAACCATATTAGGATTTGAAACATGCATAATAAATCGAAATAAATGGTACAGTTCAACCTTACCGATAAGTATTGTTCGAGTAGAGAGCATCCGATTGATTACTAATTTAATTAATGGTTCGTTTAACAACGGAATTCCAGATCACATAATACACGAATTCTATCCTAGTGTTCCGCCAGGTTTTAAAATTGTTGAAAAACCGACTAACGTGATATATTTACCAGTAAATACATCTAGGATACATACTATTGTAGTAAGACTAGAAGATCAACAAGGAAGATTGATTAATTTTCGAAACGAAATAATAACGTTACGTTTGTATTTGAGAAAACAATAATAATGGGTCTTATTTTTTATTACGGAATCAATAAAACAACTGCAAATAAGCCAATTATAAGTAGTAAAGATATGAATATCGACCGGTTAACACCACAAAACCTGAAATTTCTACAGTCATTGGGATTAACAGTAATAAAGGATTATTTAAACAAAAAATGAATCTTAATATTCAAAACGTAAACGCTAGCATTCTAAACATTATAGAGGATCTTGTGTATACAGATGACTCGATAGTAGGATTAGCTTATCACACTCATCTACCGTACACTTCTACTACATTCAATAATAATGAAGAAATTAGAATTCCAATTAATCAACAAGATGTGTACACATTACCGTGTGAAAGTTACCTTCATATAAAAATAGAATACACTAATAATAACGGTATACATGATCAAACTTTAAAACTATGTTCAAATGCTTTAGCATTTTTGTTTGATGAAATTAGATACGAAATAAATGGATCAGAAATCGATAGAGTTAAAAATGTTGGAATAACATCAACAATTAAAAATATGTTAACAATTAAACCACATGAAATTAACACTTTAGAAAATAGTGGATGGGCTTCAGATTTAATAAGTCATATGACACCATCATCGAAAGATATTAGCTTCTGTATCCCATTAAAAAGGTTGTTCGGATTTGCTGAAGATTTTAAAAAGATTTTGTTAAATATAAAGCAAGAATTAGTTTTAATTAGAGCGTCCACTGATAATAATGCAATAATTTTACCTGAATCAGTAAACACATACAAATTAAAAATAAAATATATATCATGGAGAATTCCGTATGTTTATGTTAATGACGTAGTAAAGGTAGATTTACTGAAGATAATACAAATTGATCGACCTTTATTAATGCCGTTTCGAAAATGGGAACTTTACGAGTATCCGTCTGTGCCAAAAGCAAACAAACTTACTTGGACTGTTAAAACATCATCACAATCAGATAAACCTCGTTACGTTATTGTAGGTTTTCAGACTGACAGAAAAAATAATGTACACAAAAACCCAGCACATTTTGATCTTGCCTCATTTTATAACGTAAAGTTATATTTAAATTCAGAATACTATCCGTATGATAATTTTAATGGTGAAACGTCGATTCTACATGAGTATTATTCAATATTTCAGTCCTCGTATTATTACAACAGTGAAAATTCGCCAATGATAAACCGTTCAAACTTTCTAACGTATACACCTTTTTGTGTAATTGATTGTTCAAAACAAAATGAATCATTAAAAACTGGTTCAATAGACATCCGTCTGGATATTGAGACGTCAACAGACATACCGGAAAAAACTACTATCTATTGTCTCATTTTTTACGATACAATTATGCAATATACGCCTTTATCTGGTACTGTAAGAAAAGTATTTAAAATATAATTACGTAGATAAAAAGTGTATCAGTTCTGCTGTTGCACGCAATGGAATACGTTATCGATTTTCAAGGTTTTCGCGATGATGGAAACAATTTCATTTTTAAAGAACTTTGTATTCAGTGTATACAAGATAACAAATTTTCTGGTGCTAGTGATCAGTATTTGTTTTTACCACCATTTAATTACAAACATTTGTCAGAGAAGAAAAAAAACGTTAATAAATGGATTAAAACCAATCTTGGACTTAGCTGGAAGTGCGGTCTTCAAGATTATAACGATCTAGAGTTTATATTAAATAAATATATGAACGGTAAATGTATTTATGTTAAAGGATCAGAAAAAAAAGTAGCATTAGAAAAAGAATTTAATTGTTATGTGAAAATAGTAGATATGGAAACACTCGATTGTCCATCCTTAAAAGTGTTAAAACAGCAGACTCCATATTCTATTCACTGTCCTTTCAAACATAATTCGTATTATTGTGCTTTAAATAATGTACATAATTTAACTAAGTGGATTATCGAAAACTGGAACAAGAAATTGAAAGACAAAAATATTGGGACTGTATGATTGCTTAACTGTATAATTTGTATTAACGTAGTTGATCTTTTGATCTCCTATTTACGCGTGCGTACTGAGAACGTGACATTACTACACTGATAAAACTGATATCAGTTCTGCTGTTGCACGCAATGGAATATGTTATCGACTTTCAAAGTTTTCGCGATGATGGAAATAATTATATTATTAAAGAACTGTGCGTGCAACCTATAGTAAACACTAAATTCGCTGATGTTTGTAATCAATACTTATTCTTACCTCCATTCGATTACAGACATCTATCAGAAAAGAAAAAAAAAGTTAATGACTGGATTAACAATAATTATCTGGGACTTAGTTGGAATTGTGGATTAACAGAATATAGTGAACTTCCAGTAATATTAAATTCATATATATATATGGAAAGTGCATTTATGTAAAAGGACGTGAAAAAAAAATAGCTTTACAAAAAGAATTGAACTGTCATGTAAAAATAGTGGATATTGAATCACTCAAGTGTCCGTCTCTAAGCGTCTTGAAGAAGCAGTCTTTAAATAGTATACGTTGTCCGTATGATCATTCTTCAACAAACTGTGCATTAAGTAACGTGTTTTATATTACTAAATGGATAATTCAATATTGGAACTGTTTGTGTGATGAACATGATGAAGACACTAAAAGAATAAATTGTTGGGACTGTATGATTACTTAACTTTTTATTGTAATTATATGTAAAATAAAGGTTTTTTTTAAAAAAAAAATAAAAATTTTAAAACATTTTGATTTTTTGATTTATTAATACTAAAAAACATATATTCAAAACATATAGTCTATATTACAATTATAATTTTTATTGTCCATAATTTGTAGGAATATATTTAAAACAAAAATATTCATTTTTAAAAATTTCTTTTTTTATAGGAAACATTTTTTGATCTTAACCAAAAACATTAAGATTAGTTTTTATAAGTTTGTTTTTTAATATTTTTTATCTTAGCCAATTCGCGTGATTTTGACAATACAATTTTATGCAATTGCATATAAGTAGAATCTTTACTTTGCAATAAAAATTGACTTCTATAGGCAGCTTTAGTCCATCTGTCTTTCTTATTTATTCCTTTTAAATCGTTAACATCAGTTATATCAATTTTTATTAAGTAACGACCCTTTTCTCCGGGTGTTGTTAAAGTTTTAGTTGAATCATCTTTTTTAAAAGAAATATACTGATCATACAATTCATCAGTTTTTTCGTTTTTAGATGTATAACGTTTAACTGATTTAAATAATCTTTTAAAATCATCATCACCATCGTCATCATCATCGTCATTATTAACAATGTCAATGTTCATCGGATCTTCTTCTTCTTCATCTTCAAATCTATACATCATTTTATTTTTTATAATAGAATTGATTATAGAAAACGTTGTTCTTAATATATTTTTTCTTTAAAATGAACAATATTTGTATTCAAATAGTTATATATTTCGTCAATATCGAATAAATAATTATTTAAAAACATCAAGTCTTTTTGTGAATTAACAATTGTAGTTTCGAGAGCAAATTTTATTTTTTTGGTTACATCTCGTAATTGAATATATAGAGAAAAAACATTAACATTATCTATTGAGATAATGTCTGGTTGAATTTTTTTCATCATATCTTCCCATTGACCGTAGGAAGATAGACCCAGATAATAAATTAATTTTAAAATGTCTTCTAACGACAAACATTCTTCATGATGAAGACCTCCTTCATGTTGTGCATCCATTACAATGATTTAAGATTTTAAGTTGTCAAAATCTATAACATACAAAAATAATTTTTCGTTACATTACTAATTTATAACTGGTAACTAAGAATTGTTATACATATTATTTATAACAAAGACAAATTAAATAAAAGACCTCCTTCATGCTGAGCATTCATTACAATGATAAGATTTTAAATTGTCAAAATCTATAACATACAAAAAATAATTTTTCATTACATTACTAATTTATAACTGGTAACTAAGAATTGTTATACATATTATTTATATATGTTAAACTAAACAAACACAAATTAAATAAAAGACCTTCTTCATGCTGAGCATCCATTACAATGATAAGATTTTAAATTATCAAAATCTATAACATACAAAAATAAATTTTCGTTAAATTACTAATTTTATGACTGGTAACCTAAGAATTATTATACAAAACTAAACAAAGATAAATTAAATAAAACAGAAAAAATAGAAAATATATTTTAAATACTAAAATGGAACCTTTAATAACTTAGATAAAAAAATAAAATTAATAGATAAACGTATAGAACACATTATATAAAAATAATATAGTTAACCTAAGAATTATTATACAAAACTAAACAAAGATAAATTAAATAAAACAGAAAAAATAGAAAATATATTTTAAATACTAAAATGGAACCTTTAATAACTTAGATAAAAAAATAAAATTAATAGATAAACGTATAGAACACATTATATAAAAATAATATAGTTAACACTTATAACAAAGACAAATTAATTTTTTTGTATACTTTTATAATAATATATTTAAAATAACATAGGAAAAACACATATTTTACAGGTAACCAAGAATTACTGTACATGTTCTTGTGTAGAACATAACAAAAAATAAAAATAATAATATTACTTAATGACGATCGCAGACTGTAGTAGCTGGTATGTTTCTGGATGCTGAATTACAATTTTCAATCAGCTTATATACACAGAAATCAAAATCTATAACATACAAAAATAAATTTTCGTTAAATTACTAATTTTGTGACTGGTAACCTAAGAATTATTATACAAAACTAAACAAAGATAAATTAAATAAAACAGAAAATATATTTTAAATACTAAAATGGAACCTTTAATAACTTAGATAAAAAAATAAAATTAATAGATAAACGTATAGAACACATTATATAAAAATAATATAGTTAACACTTATAACAAAGACAAATTAATTTTTTTGTATACTTTTATAATAATATATTTAAAATAACATAGGAAAAACACATATTTTACAGGTAACCAAGAATTACTGTACATGTTCTTGTGTAGAACATAACAAAAAATAAAAATAATAATATTACCTTAATGACGATCGCAGACTGTAGTAGCTGGTATGTTTCTGGATGCTGAATCACAATTTTCAATCGGCTTATATACACAGAAAATGCATTATCAGTTTCACACCTTCTCAATACGTGTAAGTAGAAGATTAAAAGGTCAAGTTAATAACTTGTTTACCGACAACAACAAAAATACGAGATCAAGAGGTCAAGTAATTATTACTGATTATTCATTATCAGTCACATCGCATTTTATTGACAACAGTTTAAAAAAATTTAACCACAATTTTCAATCGGTTTATATACACAGAAAATACATTATCAGTTTCACACCTTCTCAATACGCGTAAGTAGAAGATTAAAAAATCAAGTAAATATTTTGTTTACCGACAACAACAAAAATACGAGATCAAGAGGTTAAATAATTACCGATTATTCAGTATCAGTCACAGCGCATTTTATTGACAACAGTTTTTAAAAAATTTAAACAACAGCACGGTATTGGTTCAAAATACATTGTTTACTGTTTTCCTGTTATCGATCGGTTGACAGTATAAATAGCCATACAATAAAAAACAATTTATAGCAATAGATTGGTTTTTAGCCAGCATAGGTCTCAATACATCGGATCTTTACAAAAATGTAAGTATAATCATAGATAACCTATCTTTCTATTGTAATTTACATTAGTAAAATAACTAAGAATATTATTCGTTTTATAACAAATACATATTCCACACAAAAAGAACACGCTAACAAAAAAATATATGAACAATTATTCAAAAAGAACACGCTAACAAAAAAAATATATGAACAATTACTTTTTATAAATATGGAACTGATATGAATATTTTTTGTACAAAATTGTAATAATGCTAATTATCATTATTGTTATATAAAGAATTTTTCCCCAGTTAATAAGATCACAGTTAACAAAACATACAGAAAAAATTGAAATATGTAAACGTTGTTTATCGTTTTTTACTAAAAAGTCAAAACAATTGAAAAATCATAATAGATATTGCGGAAAATATTCTCCCGTAAAAATAGTATTACCCACTACTGATAACAACATATTACAATTTAATAAATTTCATTATCAATATAGAGTTCCTATTGTAGTATATGCAGATTTCGAATGTATTTTGAAACCTGTTAGTACTTGTTTGCCCAACCCCGAAAACAAATTTACTGCAATTAATGAATTTCATATTCCAATGAGTTTTTGCGTATATTTTGTTATAGATAGCAATATCCCTGAAAGTATAAGAAACCAATTGCCTTCGGAACCATACTTATATCGTGGTAAAAATGCTGCGAAAAAATTTATGATATTTTTAGTTGAAAAAATTAATTTAATCGGTTTACTTATTAAACAAAATATTCCGTTACATATGACTCGAGATGATAAAATGAAATTTAAATCGGTCACACATTGCGAGATGTGTAACAAGGAATTTACATTATTATATCCTAAAGTTCGAGATCATTGTCATTTAACTGGTCAATTTCGTTCAACATTATGTAATACGTGTAACTTGAAACGACAACAACAGAAATTTGTACCTGTTTTCATACATGGTAGTTCTAATTATGATTCGCATTTTATAGTGCGTCAATTGGGTTATGATATAAAAAATATTCATGTAATTCCTAATACTAGAGAAAAAAAAATATATGAACAATTATTCAAAAAGAACACGCTAACAAAAAAATATATGAACAATTATTTTTTATAAATATGGAACTGATATGAATATTTTTTGTACAAAATTGTAAGTATAATCATAGATAACCTGTTGAAAGCCTTTTGTATATATAGCACATAATGTATATGACTACTTTTACAACTGCTATGTAGAGAGAAAATTTATTCAATAATGAAAATATCATGATAATATATTAAGTGATAAACGTGAATGTCTTTGTTTTAGTCGAGTATAATATGTCTGGAGACAGTTTTGAAAGATACATTGTAGATTGGATAGAAAGGCGCTCCACTCAAGTGAAGTATAATAGAGATAGAGAACTATTACAACGTCGCTCCACGAAGTCTCAAGGCGAGACAGAAGTGAAAAAAGAATTATCACAAATTTACACTCAGTTTATTACCACCTATGCTGGTGGTGCCAATTATGGCAAATTTATAAAAGATTGGGTGAGTGAAAATTACGTACCACTCTTTCCTGAGTTGTAATATACTTATTTTGTAAATATATATTTGTTAATATACATTTCATATAGTCTGTATTTTGTTTTTAAATATATTTTAGATGAAAAATTACAGTATTTTAAAATAATAAAACAGTGATTTTGTATTATTATTAATACTGATTGCATGTTTTATTTAATGCTTTTTTTTGCATGTTTTATTTAATGCTTTTTTTGTTTTAGGTGTTACCATTGAATAGAAGTATTGTACCACAGGTGCCAATTGATGGTAGTGATATTATGTTTTATGAAGCACCCAGAAAAGTAAAGTCCGAGGATCAGCTTAATGTAGTACCAAATGAAGATTGCTTCACAAATTAAAAAAAAAAAAATCATAATATGTAATATATATTTTATTTGTAATATACATTTCATATATTCTGTATTTTTTGTTTTATATATTTTTATTTTGAAACATTTGAACCCTTTGAAGTTTACATAAAGTCATGTGATTTGTACATTTTACTAACAAAGACACGTCTGTTCATACTAAATGTGTGTGTGTGTGTGTGTGTGTGTGTGTGTGTGTGTGTGTGTGTGTGTGTGTGAGAGTTGATCCTTGTCTCATTCTTGTTATAGTCTTAAAAAACAAAAGGTTGTCGAACCAACATCATTTTTATTTGAAAATAGTTTCATTGTAAATATCACTTAACACCAGCTTAACTCAGAGAGAGAGCGAGAGAGAGAGAGAGAGAGAGACTGCATTGTGTCAGTGTAAAGTCGTGTCAACGACCTCTTGTATTACAATGGTTTAGCATAGTTTCTTACTGAAGGCCATTTAAACAAATTATAGTTTATTTTAATCTAATTCGTTGTAAACCTCTATTTGTAAAGTACATTAAATTATGTGAAATGCTACATCGAAAGATTCAAATATTCATTGATGTACAAACAATTTACATAGCACACGTACACACACAAACACACACACACACACACACACACACACACACACAATAGGCTAACATTTACTGTGAAGCTGAATAATTTACAGATTGTATCTTACAATCATGAAAATTATTATTTAAACTGATAATTGTTTTATTAAAAATATTATTATTATTTCGACGTCTGCGAGCGAGAGAGAGGACGTTAATATTTGTCGAATAAATATAAACTTTCTAATTTCATCAATGTGTGTGTGTGTGTGTGTGTGAGCAGCACGTACATCGCCCGATAGCGATTTGTATGTGTACACAAAACTTTTGAAAATACCTTATTTCAAGATTTTTTATGCGAAAGAGAGACATACACACACAGGTAATTACATATTTTTATTTTTTATACATTCTATATATTTAATTACACAAAAATTGTAATGTACAATAGTGTCTTGGAGTACTTACCGTTATATAAAAGTCACTTGAATCGTTCATCGAGAAGCTTAATGATATCACCACAATGTGTAGATATATAACAACAAACACATGTATCCGGCCCATCCACAGTAGATTCATGTGCCCATGGACATTCAAGAAAATGTATAAACGCCTCACCGCTTTGTCCTCTACGTTCCGGTGTAATCTCTTTCAGTCCGTCTGAATTATAAAATTCCAACACTTTACGACACTTTAGAAGTACCAACAATATATCTCGCATAAATTCAATCTCTACTTTTGTTTTATTCATGACGAATCTATCAAACATAGGATGAAATAAGACATCTTGCAGTGTTAAATTCTTCATTTTGACTGAACTATCAAAAATGGAGTATTTTTTAAGACGACGCTATAGATCAGTGTATTCGAGGGTCATGTTCACGTTGATTACAACGTTATCACAAGAACGTATACGTGTCAACAAGAAAAACGCCGTCTGTATATGTTTATATGTTTTTAATAGGTCAGTGTTAATCTTGAGGTCATGTTTACATTGATTAAAAAGGTTCAGTGGGATTATCTGCTGTACTCTTTATCAATGACGGTTTCGTTAGTAAAATTTTTTAACTACCGACATATTTAACTAAGATGTTATTTTCAGAATTCACGTTGGAACACTAATAAACCAACTCCTACCTTACGTATAATTGTTTACTATAGAATGACAATCGTTACATATAAAATGTAATAAGGTTAAACAAATATCTAACAAAAACACATCAACTCTGTTTTTTATAAATTTTATTTTCACTTTCAATATATTAACAAAATTAGCAACACACTTTTTTGATCTGATATAGTCTTCATATTTATAAGATATATAACGTACAGTTTTACATGTCGGATACAAAAGTTTGTGCATAAATTGAATATGTGTAATAGTATTAAAACATATAGTTTTAAAACCGCATTTAGAACAAACAATATTATCCGAATCATCAACAAATCTTTGATTTTTAAAAAAGTCTTCAATACATTTTCCACTTTTGTCACTTAATGAAACCATCTTTTATATGCGTAATAGTATTAAAACATATAGTTTTAAAACCGCATTTAGAACAAACAATATTATCCGAATCATCAACAAATCTTTGATTTTTAAAAAAGTCTTCAATACATTTTCCACTTTTGTCACTTAATGAAACCATCTTTTATGACTCCGTGTAATTTAACAAGTAAACAATTTGGAGATGCCTTAGCGTGTTCAAACCATGGATCGTCTGTGTCTTGCCAATCGTGAAGTATAACTTTACAGTCTATGCACATTAAATCATCGTCCACTCCAGTATACAAAAAACCTGCCGATACTAAATTATCAACTCGTGGTAAACGTTTAGGCCAACAGCAAAATGTTAACTTCATAATTTCTTCAGTTTCTGATATACATTTTTTCGCATTCATTATATCATCAATATGTAATAATATACTGTATAGTGCATAATTATTATATTTATCATATATATAACATACCATTTTACATTCTGAATTAAAAAGTTTGTGCATAAATTGAATATGCGAAATAGATAAAGATCCTCTTGTTTTAAATCCACACTCACGACACACAATACTGTCTAAATCACCATTAAAAATAAATCCTGCTTCTTCAAAAAAATCTTGTAATAACTTACAGGGGTTCAATTTTTCGCACAACTTCGCCATTTTTGACATTGCATCCAACTTGTTGAGCCTCTACTAACTAACTACTTCCAACGGAGAGTTTTGTATTCTTCTTCAAAATCAATATCGATTATTAATTGGTTTCGATATTTTTCTAACCTTTGTAATATATCGTCATAGAAGCAAATCGTTGGGGATTGTATCTTGATAATTTGTTCATTTTCAATTATAGTAACATTTGCTTCAGAAAATTCATTATTTACAAAATAACATATTTCATTAAACGTTGAATCAGTAGATTCTATGCAATATATACACCAATTGAAAGCATGAATATTTCCTTTCTCCATGTTAACCGCTTCACGTATTCTTCACAACTATACGTTCAAATCATTATGCTCTTGGAAGCTGAACTTTTATTCTTGTTCATCAACATTACTATCGATTATTATTTGATATCGATTGGTCTTTCTTTTGAATTATCAATTGTAATATTAATTCTTTTAATTTGTATAGTACATCATCATTTACACATTTCAATCCGAATATCGATAGATTATTTTTTTCTGTTCTAACTAACTCACCCGTAAATTCATTAAAGACATACACAGTATTGTTCTTAAAAAAGTATAAATTACCATCAGAAAATCTAAATGATGAATCGATTTTAGGCGGTATTCCAGGAAATGTTTCAGATATATAACCCCATGAATTAGTAGTGAACGTACACTCATTGACTTCTCTATAATAATTATCATCATGAAATATATAAGTTTTACCTGTATAACTGTTGAATACCGCATGTAAATTATCCGGTTATATGTTAAATAAAGATTGGATATGCTTTGGATAACCATGACTTAATTTAAGACTCATTAAATCGAACATGAATACCAAAGAATCTATAAACATAACTATCTCACCAGATGGTCGTTGATATACAGCTAAAATTTTTGTGAAGTTCTTTGGAAGAAACGTTAACCAATGTTCTATTATGAGCGGTTTGGTATATATCATTTCTGCCGGATTTATTATCCACAACCATTTTTTATATAATATATATAATCGTTTATCAGCAATTAAAAATAAATTAATATTTTTAAAATTACAAAGATCGATTTTATTTGTATCTATAGGATGCTCGTTTTGTATTTTTGGTACCGAAGAAGATGGTGACTCCGGTATGAAAGATATTATAGAAGTGTTATCTGCCTTACCATATAAATTTTGAATGGCTAAAACATCATCATCACCTAACTCTATTTTACCGTTGTAATAAGCATACATTACAGAATCTGATACATCTGAATGTGATAAACCTATAACATGACCGATTTCATGTATTAACGTTGCATACAAACTTGTGTGGCCAAGAGGAACAACGTTATCAGTCGAATATGACCACTTTTCGTCTTCATCAATATGAATTTCTCGCCTTGAATTATTATAATCAGGAAAATATGCATGTGCTAATGTTCCACCTTTACCGTCAAACGTTCTCGTACATTGCCACGATTCTTTTTGCATCATATGTTTCAATCGTTTATTAGAAATTAAAATATCTGTATTTACTCTATCATGTTTAAAACGTATACCAGACTTTTCCTCCCATACTGCAAAAGCTTGTTTAGTCAATTCTAACACCTCTTGATTCGCTAAATAATAATGCCATGTTACTTCAGGCTTGTTCCATTTAAAACTGGATACTCGATAATCAAAAATAATATCACTATTACCACATCTAGGTTTTAACATTAAATTTATAGTTTCATTATTTAATTTACCATCAGTAGGTAATTTATAGTATTCTTGAAATATAAGTAACGCATTAGTAATATCTGATTCATTTACCGCTTGCAACGAAGATTCATCATCTGTTTGAAGATAACCATATTCATATAAATATTGCTTAACTTTATCCACTTCAATCTGTGTTGTATTATCGGCTAAAGAATTTATTAGTAATATTTGAACAATTACTATATATAGTAAATTTTTAACTACCGACATGTTATTAACTAGGATGTTACTTTCAGAATTCACGTTGGAACACTAATAAACCAACTGCAAACGTGTATTATATAAACGTTATTATCGGTTAACATATCTAAAAACAAATTCATGTTAAAACGTGAAAATAAAAAAGTATAAAAATAATGAATAAATATATTTAAAAAAAAAAAAAAAAAAAGTATGAATTAACTAGGGATTGAACAATTGATACTTACCTTACATATAATCTATTATTAGAATAATACAGTTGCACGTTACCGACTAAGCTAATTCATATCTTATCTGTATACCAAGACAATCGTTACATATAAAAATTTAATATATTTAGGGTATAGACGACGCTCTTCTCTTATCTGTATACCAAGACAATCGTTACATATAAAATTTAATATATTTAGGTAAAGACGACGCTAAAAAAGGAAAAAAAACACGTCAACGAACTCGGAATGTTTATGTGTACGCGGGGCGTGTCAACAAACGCCGTCTGTTTATATTTACATTTTTTACTAGGTCAGCGTGTTTATATTTACATTTTTGTTACTAGGTCAGTGTGTTTCAAGGTCACGATTTACTATAGAATAACACAATCGTTAAAGACACGATCACGATTACAAAATAAAAATGTAATATATTTAGGTAAAGACGGACGGACGCCACCACGCTGTCTACACTGTAAAAAGGAGAAAAAAAACACGTCAACGAACTCGGAATGTCTATTGTGTACGCGGGGCGGGGGCGTGTCAACAAACGCCGTCTGTTTATATTTACATTTTATACTGTTTATATTTACATTTTTTAGGAATGTTTATGTGTACGCGGCGTCGCGCGCGCGTCTGTTTATATTTACATTTTTTACTGTTTATATTTACATTTTTTACTAAAAGGGGGGGGAGACAATAGCGAGTGTCCTAGCGCATAGTGGGGTATTGTGTCCCAGCGCATACATGGCTGTTTTTTTTGTCCTGGCGCATACATACATAGTGGGTATTGTGTCCCAGCGCATACATGGCTGTTTTTTGAGTCCCAGCGCATACATACATATACTACTTCAAAGGGAGTATATTTTTCTCGAGCCTTCTCCAAAAAGCATCATAAATCAATTGTCATAATTTATAACTAGGAGAAAATTTTGAGCGTTACTTTACTTTGGCTTTTACTTTATGTACCTAAACAAGTCCCCAAGTTTCATTTATATCTGTGATCCGCACTTTATGTACTCTCCTTGTCAGTGGGGTTTTTAATATTTCGCTTGCTCGGAAAATTTTATTTATTCGTTCAAAAATAAGAATTTTTAAATGGTCGGGCATGCAGCTCCCTGACAAGTGGGGTCCGGGGCTTTAGCCCCCCTAGCCCTCCTTAATCCGGCACCGCTCAGATCACGTGTCGCATGTTAATGACGTGGCAGCTACTAGACGCTCCGGCGTTAATTATACCTTGCACGTTTTCAGAATTTCGCAACAATTGAATTTCACCTCGTCTGGTCGGTGTGTGATCACTGACTGTCTGCGCACGCTCGAAACTGTCTCAGTATTGCTCCCCAGATGGCGCTCAAAGTCCATATCTGGTAACAAAATGGTTACAATGTATTAGCACGCGTTTCCCTATACACATGAAGACAGGCAGGGAGTACACTTTTGAACTTATACGATTAATGCAGTTACAAAATAATAATAATAACAATAATGAAATTGTTGTTCTGTTACCTTCTCCCCATTTATGGTCAGACAATCTGCTTTCGAATTTCCGTTCGGTCGTGCCTGAATACACTTTCTTGCCTTTATTGCATTTTAATTAGTAAACTCCGCTTCTCTGTAAGATTGGGATTTGTTCTATACCTTATCTTATCTTATCTTATCTATAACCATTCCTTATCTTATCAAATACTGTTTCAAATTTTTTAATTGCAGAGCAATTGTAGGCGAAGTGGGGGATATAAAGCAGTGGTCTAGTTCAACTGCTGCACATTTCCGATCTAATGATGATGATCTGTGAAGCTTGATAAAGTTTCTATAGTGGTGTGCAACAGTGTTATAATTTTTAGATATAATTGTAAATATTTTACATTAAAAAAAAGAACAACCAATTAATGTATTATGTCACCCAATCAAAATTAATTTTTTTCAAGTGCAATCAGCTTCAAACATGTTACCTTGCAATAAATATATATCTTTCTCCTTCTCTCTCTCTCTCTCTCTCTCTCTCTCTCTCTCTCTCTCTCTCTCTCTAACTGTCGTCAGTATTTCAGCTCTTCCTGTTTTAAGCCAAACTTTGTATCTCGGAAAACTTACAAAATCATGCTCATGGTATTATAATATCTTATGTCCTTCACCAGTCCTCTCTATTCACTGCACCCTCTATCAACAATGCCGTCAGTCCAGGATTCCAGGATGTTTTACAACTAATGCTTTCTCACCAAGCTCTCTCGTTTTTTCGTTTCAATTTTTCACAAACCTCTTCCTTCTCCCCTACGATTCAAATATAATACCACATTTTAAATACTTTCATTCTTCGTCTTTCAGCTTTTCTTGTAGTTTAGTTTTCAGAAGACTGTGTCTTACTATACATTCAATAGACTGTGGAAGACCTTGTAGAAGTAAAAGTGGTGTGTATGCGATATTTAGCTCAATGAACACTATACTGTGTTCCCGTGAGCAGCACTAATTCCCGTGCTCTCAACTACACTTACCTTAGATAATAGCTTCCGGTTTACAGTAAAGGATGAGCACGCCGAGAACCGAAGCAGTCTGCTGTGGGCGTAGAACATGAACAGCTCGAGCTGAAACAGTGCAAACACCTTAGTTAGTTACTCCTTTCATATTTGTGTGTGTGTGCGCGTGTGTGTGTGTGCGTGTGCGTTAGAGAGAGAGAGAGAGAGAGAGAGAGAAATACGTCGATTCCACGAGCCTGTGACGATTTTAAAAAATATCGAAAATCGTCACAAATAAAAAATTTTTAATTTCCTACAAGTAAGAGTATTATCCACCCTTACCTATACCCAGATTCCTGAATCAACTTGAAATTGTCCCGTACCAACACGCAAAGAAAGGTGTTAATTAAATAATAATAATAATAATTACGTTAATTATTTAAAATACGACTATATAAATAAGGAAATCTCTAATTCGCTATCTAAATCTCAAATAAAAAAATGTTTTTCGTGTCAAAATACAGAAGAAAGACTACGAGAAAGATAGAAAACCGAGAATACTATTTAAGTATTGAGAATAAAATATGTTGTATATACTTATACAAAAATACGATAAGATTTTGCAACATCCGATACCATAAGTGAGTATAAACTCAAAACCCCTCGTACGAATACTAGCGAGGCCTGATCAACCTTAGCTAATGTCCTGCGAGAATGATGTAATACATGAAATATCAGATGTTGATGACGATGATGATGATGATGATGACGAGAGAGAAAGAAAGAAAAATAATCCCTAGCGCAGTAAACTAAAAGTAATTCGATTGTTATTACAATACGTGATTATTATTAGTAACATACTCATGAGTGGAACTCCGTAAAACGAGTGATGAATTCAAGAAAAAACCGGTAGTAGATGTAAGAATTAAAATAAGGTAGATTTACGTTTTGTGTATTTTATATGTAGTAGATGTATTAGAATTTATATATTTTGTGTAAGTGTAAGATAATCAATTGATGAATAGAAATAATCTGAGGGAGAGAAATTTCAGTATGAACTTCTGTGTCCAAATATAATTGTGTTTATTAGATTTTCTATTATTACCCCACCACCCCGTTTTCATAGTTAGGTGCAGAAGGATGTGACGATTTTAAAAAATATCGAAAATCGCACAAATAAAAAATTTTTAATTTCCTACAAGTAAGAGTATTATCCACCCTTACCTATACCCAGATTCCTGAATCAACTTGAAATTGTCCCGCACCAACACGCAAAGAAAGGTGTTAATTAAATAATAATAATAATTACGTTAATTATTTAAAATACGACTATATAAATAAGGAAATCTCTAATTCGTAACAAAGTTAACATAAAGTATTTACATTCTAATTAATGAATAATTAATAATAAATAAAAGAACGAACTATTTTCTCAGTGCGTAAATACGCGCCAGCTTACTGACCCCTCGCCCCTAAACTATGCACACAGTCGCCAGTGGAACTTCGACACGTAAAGATGTGAGTTTTGTGTTGTCCACATACACGTAGGTGTATGCCGTTAAAAACATATCCAGTTTGAGGTGATTTTATTTTGAAGAATATAGTGTGGAAAATAATAACAAAAAAGAAATAATGTAGTGTGTGTAGAGTTATAGAAAAATATGAAGAAAGGAAAACTTAGCCGACACATCTCTTTTAAAATATTAAACTGTAAGTTGTAAAATATGTAACTTACCAGACTTTAGTACTGCAAAGTAAGAACTATAATTAAGGTGTAAAATGTGAACTACAAACTCCAGACGTAGAAAACGCAAACTACAACAGAATGAACTTCAAGTAATAATCCGATCGTCGAGACTACAAGACATAATCAACCCGATGTATCTTCAAGAGGAACCACGTACTCCACCCTAGAAGACGACAGAAGACGACCACCATGGACCCAACAACAACCTCATGTTAAATTCAGGTGATATCCAAACACAACATTTGTACATATTCGTTTCAATTAGAGAAGTAACAAAAGAACACTAAAGAACTTTTAATAATGTAAAGAATAACTTATCAGATTTGTAACTTTTGTAATGAAGTAGTAGTAACAGCACTATATCTAAATGTAAGGTAATTCTGTAGTTTACAACCAATATTATTCTTCAAATAATTTGGTTAAAATTGTGATAAATTAATTTTTAACAAAGTTCAGACCCGGATCCGAGGTATTAAAAAAATATCTAGATGAGTACTTTTGAGATAAAAGAAATAATACATTTAATATTTTTAAAGCATTAAAAGCAAAATTTACTAGAGTAATTCTTTTTATAAAACAAAGTAAATTATGAGATTTGAATAGTAATAAAGAGATGTTTTTGCAAACACGAAGTGAGTGAATAAATTTATGCAATCCTTGTCTATTTCCTATGTAAAAATTGTGTTGTAATTTGTTGGTAAGGAAGTTTTACTAACAACGGCAGCTAGTTTAATTAACTGGTAACGAATTGAACTAGTTCCCGACTTTTGTGTTGTCTTAACAAGGGAGACGTCACAAAATTGCGCCACTCTGCTGATGTTGCTGTTGTGCTAAAGTATATAATAGGTTTGTAAGCATCGTGACGCCTACAAAATTGCGTCACTGTTATTTGTAAAAATAATAATATTTGTATATTGTTATAATTCTTTAACTATAACTTTGACAACATAAATTTATTCACTCTGAAATAAAAAAAATAATAAATGAGTAAAATTTTAATTAAGTTATAATAATATTAGTATCGTGACTTTTCCGTAATAAACAAGTCATCGCTGATAAGTATTCAATTCTAGACCTGTCGGTAGTACCCAGTCTGTTCATGTTAAATACGTGTTGAGGAATGTAAACTCTCCCATTTTGTATGCACGCATCTCATTCAAAACCTCCCCTCGCTAACCAAACAAAACACCTTAGACACGCTCTTTCCTGTTTTGTATTGTCCTGAATTACCACCCTATGCAACTAGACGACTCCCCAAAACAGCTGACCCTTTGTGCTATTGTTAAAGCAATGAACTTTTCGTATATGAAATTTCTCTCTACTATACAATGGTATTAGCGTTTTGTTTTGACTAATTATATATGACAGTACAGAAAATTGAATTGTTGTGAGATAAGTTATGTTGATTAATTAATATAAGATTCCATATGTAATAAGATATATATATATATATGTGTGTTTAAATGAATTCACGTTAACTATTTTAAATACTTATAAAACGAATTTAAAATAAATGACATAAGATTTGTCGTTCGTAATACGTTGTGTATTTAAAGTTGTTATTAACAAAATGGCTCAATTTAACCCCGACTTATTGTTGAAAGACGAACTAAGCTATGAAGCATTATTGCGTGGTCTTCCCTACTCAAATGTAACTGTCGCGGAACTTCGCAAGACGTTACGTGAAAATAAACCGGACAAACCCTCATTATTAAATCGTTTAAGTGTTTTAGATTTTGAAAGCGAAAAAGAAACATGCTATCATAAGTATACAGAACTAACTTCGATCGCACAAACCCTGCGTGATGAAAAATCCCCCGCAGTAATTTTACGCACCACCCAAAGAACAAAGAATCGAACATCTGACCCGCCGTATCACCAATTTGTTGAATTGGCCCGGTGATAAAGTTACCCCTCAGGATGTACAAAAATTCTCCGAGGAAGCATTACAACAATTACCCGAGATAATGCGCGAATTACGTCGAAGATCCGAATCGTTTAGATTAGAGGAAATTGAAGAAGCAAGACGAAACTAAATATTTCCCCTACCCAATCTCCGACTGAAGAACAGCCAAACGGTACTGCAAAACTTCAGCTTCTGCAGGAATCCAATGTAGATCTATTTAAAGAAAGGTTAACTGATAGACAAGTAAATATCCAAACCGTAACCCGTTACGTTACTCCCTAAAGAACTAGAAAATATGACCCGTACCTACGATTTACCTCCTCACTTGCGGACGAATCAATCTGCGGAAAAACCTAGAATGATGACTCAAGTAAATCTAACTAACGAGCTCTATGGAAAGATAACCCACCCTGTAGAAAGTATTTTGTCTGACATACCAATCACTGATGGGCTGAATATTACAAAGCTCCTAGATTTTCTCAAGCACATTTTACAATTAAAGGACCTGCAACAACTAAAAGATAACCAGATTTTACAAGTAATTTTACCTAAGTGTAGACCTCCATTAAAAGATAGAGTGTTAGAATCCCTAAGGTATAATCACCCTGTAGAAGAACTTCATACCACACTCATAAGACATTTCCTTCCCACCGGTATCTACGAAGAATTGAAGCGAAACCTAGTACTTCGTGTACAAGGAACATACGAGAGATTAGCTCATTGTATATCTGAGGTAAGAGAATCTGCTTTATTGCTACAAGTTAAATGGAGCGAACAACAGTTAGTAGACACTATCTTAGTAGGACTATCTCCCGAGGAGCGATCTCGCCTAGCACTCATGAAGCGACCAACAACTTTCACCGAACTAGAACTATGTTGTATACATTCGTCCAACGTCTGGTATTCTGACCAGAACAGACGCGTCTCTATGTCCCAGACTCAACACAGAGATTCATTCCAAACTAGACCAATTGGAACTGATACCCGAAACTACCGCGATAAGCGATTCGTAAGTACATATAAAACCCAAAGCTACCCCCATGTTTCATACTCTAGACCAAAACCCCGACAACCTACGAGCGAAGTAAAGGAGGAAAGAAGATGTTATAACTGTGGAAAGGCCGGACACATTAGCAAGGTATGTAAACAAAAGCGCTACCAACAGAAAACCGACCAATCAAAAAACATGTGAAGCTGGAAGAACGAAAATCCTACGTCTTCCGAAGCACCAGAAGGAAAGGTAACAACAAGAATAATCATCGAATAAAAATAAATAGAAATAAACGCATAGACCCTTACTTAACAAGATTTATCGAGAAGTGCAACTCTATTGGTGCATGTAAAACAAGTATATGCCAACTACCCTATGTACAGATAGACCTTGGAGCAACGAATACACGTGGTTTAATTGATTCCGGATCTACCCGTAGTATAATTAGTAAACAGTTAGCCACCGTATTAGCTAATAATAATCTGATTAAACGTAGCCAAATGGTGAACATAAAGTGTGCCACCGCAAATAAACAAAACCTAAAGATATCGCGCAGTATTACGGTGAAATTAAAAATAAAGAATTTTACTTGGTATGTTCCCCTACTAGTAGCTGAAGAGTTAGGACAAAACTTAATATTAGGCGCGGATTTTATAAGTAAAACTGGCTTAATCCTTGATATATATGCAAAACAATATTTCCTCAGATTTGATCGTACTCGAAAATATCAGTTCGACTCCGAGTTAAGTAACGACGCTAATTGTGAAACCGCAACTATGAATTCAGAGCATCAAGAATCGAGTCTGAGTCATTTAAAAGGAAATGAGAGACTAAGAATTCAAAAGTTAATAAAAGAATTTTCTACTGTACTCACCCCCAAGTTAGGATTAACACATTTAATCGAATATAAAATAAATCTTAATGACAACAAGGTAATACGACTCCACCCATACTAATTATCACCGCCCAAGATGGAAATAATGAGAAGCCACCTTAACAAACTCCTTGATCAGCACGTCATTGAAGCGTCAACTTCTCCATACTCATCACCTGCATTCCTAGTACCAAAAGGAACTGACAAACATAGACTAGTCGTGGATTATAGACAGCTAAATAAGAGTATAGAATTTGAATCGATACCACTGCCCGACATTCACAGCGCGTTTCACTATTTTACAAGAGCGAAAATCTTCACTATAATGGACCTCAACCAAGCATTCCACCAGATCCCACTAGCTGAGGAATCAAAACATTTAACTGCTTTTGCTGTGGCATTTAATCTATACCAATTTACGAGAGTACCATTCGGTATATCACAAGGAAGTTCAGTATGTAGCAGACTGTTAGAAAAAATGTTTCATGACGTTAAATTTAAATTTGTATATCATTATCTTGACGATATAGTAGTATATAGTGAGTCAATGGATCAACATATTGATCACTTGCGTGAAGTATTATCCAGGTTAAAGAAAGCTGGACTGACCGTAAACCCGAGTAAAGTTAATTTCGCAGTAAAACAATTCTCCTTCTTAGGTCACATAGTATCAGCCGAAGGTAAGGTTAGCATCGATCCCGAACGTACACGCGCAATCCGAGAATTCTTACCGCCGAGAGACGCTAAAGGTATAGCTCGATTTTTAGATATGATTAATTATTTTCATAAGTACATACCCCACTTAGCGGATATAGCAGCCCCATTGAATGCTTTAAGAAAGAAAGGAACGACATTCGAGTGGACTACTCAACACCAAGAAGCGTTTGAAACACTTAAAGAAAGCATAATATCCCCACCGGTATTGCAGTTAGCGGATTTCAGTAAACCATTTGTCGTACAGACTGACAGTTCAAGTGTAGCATTAGGAGCCGTAATATACCAGGAAATAAATAATACTAGGCTCCCGATCAGCTATGCATCCCGTACGTTGACCGAACAAGAAAGGAAGTTCTCAGCCTACGAACTTGAATGTTTAGCCGTAGTATTCGCCTTTGATAAATTCCAACCATTTTTGGAACACAAAGAATTTCTACTAGAAACCGATAATCAAGCTTTATCATGGTTATTGAATCACCCAAAACAGTTAGGTCGTATCGGAAGATGGGTGTTAAGATTGAATTGCTACAAGTTCAAAGTACAACATATTCGTGGTACTCAAAATGTAGTAGCCGATACTCTATCCCGCATGTTCCAACTACCCAATACAAGATCTGGAGAAGACAATATTGAAACCACTACCGTTAATACGCTAATCCCCTTGCATTTAAGGATATCGCATATCAATAACAACAAGATCCGAAATTGTGCAAAATAATAGAACAAATGGAAAAAGGAAACCATTCTGACAAATATACCTTGAGTAAGAGAGTACTTTGTTTTAAAAAGGCAAACGAAAAATTACTGAGAATAATCGCCCCGGAAATAATCAAACCCATGATAATGGACACCATTACCATTCATCGACAATGGGAGCTCATATGGGAATTAGGAAAACTATACATCGTATTCGCAAGGAATATCACTGGGAAAACATGAACAGTGAAATAAAAAAGTTCGTGAAAGAATGCGAAATCTGTGCCCTGAGTAAGCCAGCAAGAATCAGTCAAGTCAAAAAATTAATCTCCGAAACACCTACCACTCCCTTCTCGAAGATATACATAGACTATTCTGGACCTTATCCCCGTTCTAAATCCGGAAATACTATGCTATTAATTTGTGTAGACTCTTTCACTAAATTCGTGTGGATGTATCCTATGCAACGTGCATTAGCATCTACGACGATTAAAATTCTACAAGAAAGACTATTTAAAGATTATGGTACACCTTTAAACCTAATATCTGACAATGGACCCCAGTTTAAGTCGAAAGAATTTAACGACATGTGTTTTAAATTAGGGATAAATCATATTACCGTGACCGAGTACAGACCGAAAGGAAACCTAGCAGAAAGATACTTGCGTAACTTAAAATCAGCATTAACATCTTATCACGCTAAAGACCAGACAACCTGGGATCAAAATATTTCATGGATACAATTTGCGTTCAACTCAGCGTATCATGAAGGACATAAATCAACACCATTTGATTTACTGTACAAGTATAAACCCAACCATCCTTTAACCACAAAGTGGAAAATCCATGAGTTATTACCCCGCGACATAAATGGGAGTAACATACGAAAAATATGGAACGAAGCTCGTGCAAATTTGAGAACGAATTTACAAAAATCAAGGAAGTATCAGAAGTATCATGAGCAGAATAATAGGAAAAGAAAGTATAAATTAGGTGATTTAGTAATGTATAAAACTCATCCTATGAGCAAAGCCGTTGATAGGACCACTTCGAAACTATCATATCGATGGTGTCGCCCCTACCAAATTCATAAGTTCATCACCCCCGTCACTGTATCTCTGTATGAACCCAATACAGAAAACTACGTTCGCAGAAGCCATCTGTCTCAAATAAAAAAATGTTTTTCGTGTCAAAATACAGAAGAAAGACTACGAGAAAGATAGAAAACCGAGAATACTATTTAAGTATTGAGAATAAAATATGTTGTATATACTTATACAAAAATACGATAAGATTTTGCAACATCCGATACCATAAGTGAGTATAAACTCAAAACCCCTCGTACGAATACTAGCGAGGCCTGATCAACCTTAGCTAATGTCCTGCGAGAATGATATAATACATGAAATGTCAGATGTTGATGACGATGATGATGATGATGATGACGAGAGAGAAAGAAAGAAAAATAATCCCTAGCGCAGTAAACTAAAAGTAATTCGATTGTTATTACAATACGTGATTATTATTAGTAACATACTCATGAGTGGAACTCCGTAAAACGAGTGATGAATTCAAGAAAAAACCGGTAGTAGATGTAAGAATTAAAATAAGGTAGATTTACGTTTTGTGTATTTTATATGTAGTAGATGTATTAGAATTTATATATTTTGTGTAAGTGTAAGATAATCAATTGATGAATAGAAATAATCTGAGGGAGAGAAATTTCAGTATGAACTTCTGTGTCCAAATATAATTGTGTTTATTAGATTTTCTATTATTACCCCACCACCCCGTTTTCATAGTTAGGTGCAGAAGGATGTGACGATTTTAAAAAATATCGAAAATCGCACAAATAAAAAATTTTTAATTTCCTACAAGTAAGAGTATTATCCACCCTTACCTATACCCAGATTCCTGAATCAACTTGAAATTGTCCCGCACCAACACGCAAAGAAAGGTGTTAATTAAATAATAATAATAATTACGTTAATTATTTAAAATACGACTATATAAATAAGGAAATCTCTAATTCGTAACAAAGTTAACATAAAGTATTTACATTCTAATTAATGAATAATTAATAATAAATAAAAGAACGAACTATTTTCTCAGTGCGTAAATACGCGCCAGCTTACTGACCCCTCGCCCCTAAACTATGCACACAGTCGCCAGTGGAACTTCGACACGTAAAGATGTGAGTTTTGTGTTGTCCACATACACGTAGGTGTATGCCGTTAAAAACATATCCAGTTTGAGGTGATTTTATTTTGAAGAATGTAGTGTGGAAAATAATAACAAAAAAGAAATAATGTAGTGTGTGTAGAGTTATAGAAAAATATGAAGAAAGGAAAACTTAGCCGACACATCTCTTTTAAAATATTAAACTGTAAGTTGTAAAATATGTAACTTACCAGACTTTAGTACTGCAAAGTAAGAACTATAATTAAGGTGTAAAATGTGAACTACAAACTCCAGACGTAGAAAACGCAAACTACAACAGAATGAACTTCAAGTAATAATCCGATCGTCGAGACTACAAGACATAATCAACCCGATGTATCTTCAAGAGGAACCACGTACTCCACCCTAGAAGACGACAGAAGACGACCACCATGGACCCAACAACAACCTCATGTTAAATTCAGGTGATATCCAAACACAACATTTGTACATATTCGTTTCAATAAGAGAAGTAACAAAAGAACACTAAAGAACTTTTAATAATGTAAAGAATAACTTATCAGATTTGTAACTTTTGTAATGAAGTAGTAGTAACAGCACTATATCTAAATGTAAGGTAATTCTGTAGTTTACAACCAATATTATTCTTCCAATAATTTGGTTAAAATTGTGATAAATTAATTTTTAACAAAGTTCAGACCCGGATCCGAGGTATTAAAAAAATATCTAGATGAGTACTTTTGAGATAAAAGAAATAATACATTTAATATTTTTAAAGCATTAAAAGCAAAATTTACTAGAGTAATTCTTTTTATAAAACAAAGTAAATTATGAGATTTGAATAGTAATAAAGAGATGTTTTTGCAAACACGAAGTGAGTGAATAAATTTATGCAATCCTTGTCTATTTCCTATGTAAAAATTGTGTTGTAATTTGTTGGTAAGGAAGTTTTACTAACAACGGCAGCTAGTTTAATTAACTGGTAACGAATTGAACTAGTTCCCGACTTTTGTGTTGTCTTAACAAGGGAGACGTCACAAAATTGCGCCACTCTGCTGATGTTGCTGTTGTGCTAAAGTATATAATAGGTTTGTAAGCATCGTGACGCCTACAAAATTGCGTCACTGTTATTTGTAAAAATAATAATATTTGTATATTGTTATAATTCTTTAACTATAACTTTGACAACATAAATTTATTCACTCTGAAATAAAAAAAATAATAAATGAGTAAAATTTTAATTAAGTTATAATAATATTAGTATCGTGACTTTTCCGTAATAAACAAGTCATCGCTGATAAGTATTCAATTCTAGACCTGTCGGTAGTAACCAGTCTGTTCATGTTAAATACGTGTTGAGGAATGTAAACTCTCCCATTTTGTATGCACGAATCTCATTCAAAACCTCCCCTCGCTAACCAAACAAAACACCTTAGACACGCTCTTTCCTGTTTTGTATTGTCCTGAATTACCACCCTATGCAACTAGACGACTCCCCAAAACAGCTGACCCTTTGTGCTATTGTTAAAGCAATGAACTTTTCGTATATGAAATTTCTCTCTACTATACAATGGTATTAGCGTTTTGTTTTGACTAATTATATATGACAGTACAGAAAATTGAATTGTTGTGAGATAAGTTATGTTGATTAATTAATATAAGATTCCATATGTAATAAGATATATATATATATATGTGTGTTTAAATGAATTCACGTTAACTATTTTAAATACTTATAAAACGAATTTAAAATAAATGACATAAGATTTGTCGTTCGTAATACGTTGTGTATTTAAAGTTGTTATTAACAAAATGGCTCAATTTAACCCCGACTTATTGTTGAAAGACGAACTAAGCTATGAAGCATTATTGCGTGGTCTTCCCTACTCAAATGTAACTGTCGCGGAACTTCGCAAGATGTTACGTGAAAATAAACCGGACAAACCCTCATTATTAAATCGTTTAAGTGTTTTAGATTTTGAAAGCGAAAAAGAAACATGCTATCATAAGTATACAGAACTAACTTCGATCGCACAAACCCTGCGTGATGAAAAATCCCCCGCAGTAATTTTACGCACCACCCAAAGAACAAAGAATCGAACATCTGACCCGCCGTATCACCAATTTGTTGAATTGGCCCGGTGATAAAGTTACCCCTCAGGATGTACAAAAATTCTCCGAGGAAGCATTACAACAATTACCCGAGATAATGCGCGAATTACGTCGAAGATCCGAATCGTTTAGATTAGAGGAAATTGAAGAAGCAAGACGAAACTAAATATTTCCCCTACCCAATCTCCGACTGAAGAACAGCCAAACGGTACTGCAAAACTTCAGCTTCTGCAGGAATCCAATGTAGATCTATTTAAAGAAAGGTTAACTGATAGACAAGTAAATATCCAAACCGTAACCCGTTACGTTACTCCCTAAAGAACTAGAAAATATGACCCGTACCTACGATTTACCTCCTCACTTGCGGACGAATCAATCTGCGGAAAAACCTAGAATGATGACTCAAGTAAATCTAACTAACGAGCTCTATGGAAAGATAACCCACCCTGTAGAAAGTATTTTGTCTGACATACCAATCACTGATGGGCTGAATATTACAAAGCTCCTAGATTTTCTCAAGCACATTTTACAATTAAAGGACCTGCAACAACTAAAAGATAACCAGATTTTACAAGTAATTTTACCTAAGTGTAGACCTCCATTAAAAGATAGAGTGTTAGAATCCCTAAGGTATAATCACCCTGTAGAAGAACTTCATACCACACTCATAAGACATTTCCTTCCCACCGGTATCTACGAAGAATTGAAGCGAAACCTAGTACTTCGTGTACAAGGAACATACGAGAGATTAGCTCATTGTATATCTGAGGTAAGAGAATCTGCTTTATTGCTACAAGTTAAATGGAGCGAACAACAGTTAGTAGACACTATCTTAGTAGGACTATCTCCCGAGGAGCGATCTCGCCTAGCACTCATGAAGCGACCAACAACTTTCACCGAACTAGAACTATGTTGTATACATTCGTCCAACGTCTGGTATTCTGACCAGAACAGACGCGTCTCTATGTCCCAGACTCAACACAGAGATTCATTCCAAACTAGACCAATTGGAACTGATACCCGAAACTACCGCGATAAGCGATTCGTAAGTACATATAAAACCCAAAGCTACCCCCATGTTTCATACTCTAGACCAAAACCCCGACAACCTACGAGCGAAGTAAAGGAGGAAAGAAGATGTTATAACTGTGGAAAGGCCGGACACATTAGCAAGGTATGTAAACAAAAGCGCTACCAACAGAAAACCGACCAATCAAAAAACATGTGAAGCTGGAAGAACGAAAATCCTACGTCTTCCGAAGCACCAGAAGGAAAGGTAACAACAAGAATAATCATCGAATAAAAATAAATAGAAATAAACGCATAGACCCTTACTTAACAAGATTTATCGAGAAGTGCAACTCTATTGGTGCATGTAAAACAAGTATATGCCAACTACCCTATGTACAGATAGACCTTGGAGCAACGAATACACGTGGTTTAATTGATTCCGGATCTACCCGTAGTATAATTAGTAAACAGTTAGCCACCGTATTAGCTAATAATAATCTGATTAAACGTAGCCAAATGGTGAACATAAAGTGTGCCACCGCAAATAAACAAAACCTAAAGATATCGCGCAGTATTACGGTGAAATTAAAAATAAAGAATTTTACTTGGTATGTTCCCCTACTAGTAGCTGAAGAGTTAGGACAAAACTTAATATTAGGCGCGGATTTTATAAGTAAAACTGGCTTAATCCTTGATATATATGCAAAACAATATTTCCTCAGATTTGATCGTACTCGAAAATATCAGTTCGACTCCGAGTTAAGTAACGACGCTAATTGTGAAACCGCAACTATGAATTCAGAGCATCAAGAATCGAGTCTGAGTCATTTAAAAGGAAATGAGAGACTAAGAATTCAAAAGTTAATAAAAGAATTTTCTACTGTACTCACCCCCAAGTTAGGATTAACACATTTAATCGAATATAAAATAAATCTTAATGACAACAAGGTAATACGACTCCACCCATACTAATTATCACCGCCCAAGATGGAAATAATGAGAAACCACCTTAACAAACTCCTTGATCAGCACGTCATTGAAGCGTCAACTTCTCCATACTCATCACCTGCATTCCTAGTACCAAAAGGAACTGACAAACATAGACTAGTCGTGGATTATAGACAGCTAAATAAGAGTATAGAATTTGAATCGATACCACTGCCCGACATTCACAGCGCGTTTCACTATTTTACAAGAGCGAAAATCTTCACTATAATGGACCTCAACCAAGCATTCCACCAGATCCCACTAGCTGAGGAATCAAAACATTTAACTGCTTTTGCTGTGGCATTTAATCTATACCAATTTACGAGAGTACCATTCGGTATATCACAAGGAAGTTCAGTATGTAGCAGACTGTTAGAAAAAATGTTTCATGACGTTAAATTTAAATTTGTATATCATTATCTTGACGATATAGTAGTATATAGTGAGTCAATGGATCAACATATTGATCACTTGCGTGAAGTATTATCCAGGTTAAAGAAAGCTGGACTGACCGTAAACCCGAGTAAAGTTAATTTCGCAGTAAAACAATTCTCCTTCTTAGGTCACATAGTATCAGCCGAAGGTAAGGTTAGCATCGATCCCGAACGTACACGCGCAATCCGAGAATTCTTACCGCCGAGAGACGCTAAAGGTATAGCTCGATTTTTAGATATGATTAATTATTTTCATAAGTACATACCCCACTTAGCGGATATAGCAGCCCCATTGAATGCTTTAAGAAAGAAAGGAACGACATTCGAGTGGACTACTCAACACCAAGAAGCGTTTGAAACACTTAAAGAAAGCATAATATCCCCACCGGTATTGCAGTTAGCGGATTTCAGTAAACCATTTGTCGTACAGACTGACAGTTCAAGTGTAGCATTAGGAGCCGTAATATACCAGGAAATAAATAATACTAGGCTCCCGATCAGCTATGCATCCCGTACGTTGACCGAACAAGAAAGGAAGTTCTCAGCCTACGAACTTGAATGTTTAGCCGTAGTATTCGCCTTTGATAAATTCCAACCATTTTTGGAACACAAAGAATTTCTACTAGAAACCGATAATCAAGCTTTATCATGGTTATTGAATCACCCAAAACAGTTAGGTCGTATCGGAAGATGGGTGTTAAGATTGAATTGCTACAAGTTCAAAGTACAACATATTCGTGGTACTCAAAATGTAGTAGCCGATACTCTATCCCGCATGTTCCAACTACCCAATACAAGATCTGGAGAAGACAATATTGAAACCACTACCGTTAATACGCTAATCCCCTTGCATTTAAGGATATCGCATATCAATAACAACAAGATCCGAAATTGTGCAAAATAATAGAACAAATGGAAAAAGGAAACCATTCTGACAAATATACCTTGAGTAAGAGAGTACTTTGTTTTAAAAAGGCAAACGAAAAATAACTGAGAATAATCGCCCCGGAAATAATCAAACCCATGATAATGGACTACTACCATTCATCGACAATGGGAGCTCATATGGGAATTAGGAAAACTATACATCGTATTCGCAAGGAATATCACTGGGAAAACATGAACAGTGAAATAAAAAAGTTCGTGAAAGAATGCGAAATCTGTGCCCTGAGTAAGCCAGCAAGAATCAGTCAAGTCGGAAAATTAATCTCCGAAACACCTACCACTCCCTTCTCGAAGATATACATAGACTATTCTGGACCTTATCCCCGTTCTAAATCCGGAAATACTATGCTATTAATTTGTGTAGACTCTTTCACTAAATTCGTGTGGATGTATCCTATGCAACGTGCATTAGCATCTACGACGATTAAAATTCTACAAGAAAGACTATTTAAAGATTATGGTACACCTTTAAACCTAATATCTGACAATGGACCCCAGTTTAAGTCGAAAGAATTTAACGACATGTGTTTTAAATTAGGGATAAATCATATTACCGTGACCGAGTACAGACCGAAAGGAAACCTAGCAGAAAGATACTTGCGTAACTTAAAATCAGCATTAACATCTTATCACGCTAAAGACCAGACAACCTGGGATCAAAATATTTCATGGATACAATTTGCGTTCAACTCAGCGTATCATGAAGGACATAAATCAACACCATTTGATTTACTGTACAAGTATAAACCCAACCATCCTTTAACCACAAAGTGGAAAATCCATGAGTTATTACCCCGCGACATAAATGGGAGTAACATACGAAAAATATGGAACGAAGCTCGTGCAAATTTGAGAACGAATTTACAAAAATCAAGGAAGTATCAGAAGTATCATGAGCAGAATAATAGGAAAAGAAAGTATAAATTAGGTGATTTAGTAATGTATAAAACTCATCCTATGAGCAAAGCCGTTGATAGGACCACTTCGAAACTATCATATCGATGGTGTCGCCCCTACCAAATTCATAAGTTCATCACCCCCGTCACTGTATCTCTGTATGAACCCAATACAGAAAACTACGTTCGCAGAAGCCATCTGTCTCAAATAAAAAAATGTTTTTCGTGTCAAAATACAGAAGAAAGACTACGAGAAAGATAGAAAACCGAGAATACTATTTAAGTATTGAGAATAAAATATGTTGTATATACTTATACAAAAATACGATAAGATTTTGCAACATCCGATACCATAAGTGAGTATAAACTCAAAACCCCTCGTACGAATACTAGCGAGGCCTGATCAACCTTAGCTAATGTCCTGCGAGAATGATATAATACATGAAATGTCAGATGTTGATGACGATGATGATGATGATGATGACGAGAGAGAAAGAAAGAAAAATAATCCCTAGCGCAGTAAACTAAAAGTAATTCGATTGTTATTACAATACGTGATTATTATTAGTAACATACTCATGAGTGGAACTCCGTAAAACGAGTGATGAATTCAAGAAAAAACCGGTAGTAGATGTAAGAATTAAAATAAGGTAGATTTACGTTTTGTGTATTTTATATGTAGTAGATGTATTAGAATTTATATATTTTGTGTAAGTGTAAGATAATCAATTGATGAATAGAAATAATCTGAGGGAGAGAAATTTCAGTATGAACTTCTGTGTCCAAATATAATTGTGTTTATTAGATTTTCTATTATTACCCCACCACCCCGTTTTCATAGTTAGGTGCAGAAGGATGTGACGATTTTAAAAAATATCGAAAATCGCACAAATAAAAAATTTTTAATTTCCTACAAGTAAGAGTATTATCCACCCTTACCTATACCCAGATTCCTGAATCAACTTGAAATTGTCCCGCACCAACACGCAAAGAAAGGTGTTAATTAAATAATAATAATAATTACGTTAATTATTTAAAATACGACTATATAAATAAGGAAATCTCTAATTCGTAACAAAGTTAACATAAAGTATTTACATTCTAATTAATGAATAATTAATAATAAATAAAAGAACGAACTATTTTCTCAGTGCGTAAATACGCGCCAGCTTACTGACCCCTCGCCCCTAAACTATGCACACAGTCGCCAGTGGAACTTCGACACGTAAAGATGTGAGTTTTGTGTTGTCCACATACACGTAGGTGTATGCCGTTAAAAACATATCCAGTTTGAGGTGATTTTATTTTGAAGAATGTAGTGTGGAAAATAATAACAAAAAAGAAATAATGTAGTGTGTGTAGAGTTATAGAAAAATATGAAGAAAGGAAAACTTAGCCGACACATCTCTTTTAAAATATTAAACTGTAAGTTGTAAAATATGTAACTTACCAGACTTTAGTACTGCAAAGTGAGAACTATAATTAAGGTGTAAAATGTGAACTACAAACTCCAGACGTAGAAAACGCAAACTACAACAGAATGAACTTCAAGTAATAATCCGATCGTCGAGACTACAAGACATAATCAACCCGATGTATCTTCAAGAGGAACCACGTACTCCACCCTAGAAGACGACAGAAGACGACCCCCATGGACCCAACAACAACCTCATGTTAAATTCAGGTGATATCCAAACACAACATTTGTACATATTCGTTTCAATAAGAGAAGTAACAAAAGAACACTAAAGAACTTTTAATAATGTAAAGAATAACTTACCAGATTTGTAACTTTTGTAATGAAGTAGTAGTAACAGCACTATATCTAAATGTAAGGTAATTCTGTAGTTTACAACCAATATTATTCTTCCAATAATTTGGTTAAAATTGTGATAAATTAATTTTTAACAAAGTTCAGACCCGGATCCGAGGTATTAAAAAAACATCTAGATGAGTACTTTCGAGATAAAAGAAATAATACATTTAATATTTTTAAAGCATTAAAAGCAAAATTTACTAGAGTAATTCTTTTTGAAAAACAAAGTTAATCATGAGATTTGAATAGTAATAAAGGGATGTTTTTGCTAACACCAAGTGAGTGAATAAATTTATGCAATCCTTGTCTATTTCCTATGTAAAAATTGTGTTGTAATTTGTTGGTAAGGAAGTTTTACTAACAACGGCAGCTAGTTTAATTAACTGGTAACGAATTGGACTAGTTCCCGACTTTTGTGTTGTCTTAACAAGGGGGACGTCACAAAATTGCGCCACTCTGCTGATGTTGCTGTTGTGCTAAAGTATATAATAGGTTTGTAAGCATCGTGACGCCTACAAAATTGCGTCACTGTTATTTGTAAAAATAATTATATTTGTATAGTGTTATAATTCTTTAACTATAACTTTGACAACATAAATTTATTCACTCTGAAATAAAAAAAATAATAAATGAGTAAAATTTTAATTAAGTTATAATAATATTAGTATCGTGACTTTGCCGTAATAAACAAGTCATCGCTGGTAAGTATTCAATTCTAAACCTGTCGGTAGAAACCCGTCTGTTCATGTTAAATACGTGTTGAGGAATGTAAACTCTCCCCTTTTGTATGCACGCATCTCATTCAAAACCTCCCCTCGCTAACCAAACAAAACACCTTAGACACGCTCTTTCCTGTTTTGTATTGTCCTGAATTACCACCCTATGCAACTACACGACTCCCCAAAACAGCTGACCCTTTGTGCTATTGTTAAAGCAATGAACTTTTCGTATATGAAATTTCTCTCTACTATACAATGGTATTAGCGTTTTGTTTTGACTAATTATATATGACAGTACAGAAAATTGAATTGTTGTGAGATAAGTTATGTTGATTAATTAATATAAGATTCCATATGTAATAAGATATATATATATATATGTGTGTGTGTTTAAATGAATTCACGTTAACTATTTTAAATACTTATAAAACGAATTTAAAATAAATGACATAAGATTTATCGTTCGTATTACGTCGTGTATTTAAAGTTGTTATTAACAAAATGGCTCAATTTAACCCCGACTTGTTGTTGAAAGACGAACTAAGCTATGAAGCATTATTGCATGGTCTTCCCTACTCAAATGTAACTGTCGCGGAACTTCGCAAGACGTTGCGTGAAAATAAACCGGACAAACCCTCATTATTAAATCGTTTAAGTGTTAAATTTTGAAAGCGAAAAAGAAACATGCTATCATAAGTATACAGAACTAACTTCGATCGCACAAACCCTGCGTGAAGAAAAATCCCCCGCAGTAATTTTACGCACCACCCAAAGAACAAAGAATCGAACATCTGACCCGCCGTATCACCAATTTGTTGAATTGGCCCGGTGATAAAGTTACCCCTCAGGATGTACAAAAATTCTCCGAGGATAACATTACAACAATTACCCGAGATAATGCGCGAATTACGTCGAAGATCCGAATCGTTTAGATTAGAGGAAATTGAAGAAGCAATGACGAAACTAAATATTTCCCCTACCCAATCTCCGACTGAAGAACAGCCAAACGGTACTGCAAAACTTCAGCTTCTGCAGGAATCCAATGTAGATCTATTTAAAGAAAGGTTAACTGATAGACAAGTAAATATCCAACCCGTAAACGTTACGTTACTCCCTAATGAACTAGAAAATATGACCCGTACCTACGATTTACCTCCTCACTTGCGGACGAATCAATCTGCGGAAAAACCTAGAATGATGACTCAAGTAAATCTAACTAACGAGCTCTATGGAAAGATAACCCACCCTGTAGAAAGTATTTTGTCTGACATACCAATCACTGATGGGCTGAATATTACAAAGCTCCTAGATTTTCTCAAGCACATTTTACAATTAAAGGACCTGCAACAACTAAAAGATAACCAGATTTTACAAATAATTTTACCTAATTGTAGACCTCCATTAAAAGATAGAGTGTTAGAATCCCTAAGGTACAATCACCCTGTAGAAGAACTTCATACCACCCTCATAAGACATTTCATTCCCACCGGTATCTACGAAGAATTGAAGCGAAACTAAGTACTTCGTGTGCAAGGAACATACGAGAGATTAGCTCATTGTATATCTGAGGTAAGAGAATCTGCTTTATTGCTACAAGTTAAATGGAGCGAACAACAGTTAGTAGACACTATCTTAGTAGGACTATCTCCCGAGGAGCGATCTCGCCTAGCACTCATGAAGCGACCAACAACTTTCACCGAACTAGAACTATGTTGTATACATTCGTCCAACGTCTGGTATTCTGACCAGAACAGACGCGTCTCTATGTCCCAGACTCAACACAGAGATTCATTCCAAACTAGACCAATTGGAACTGATACCCGAAACTACCGCGATAAGCGATTCGTAAGTACATATAAAACCCAAAGCTACCCCCATGTTTCATACTCTAGACCAAAACCCCGACAACCTACGAGCGAAGTAAAGGAGGAAAGAAGATGTTATAACTGTGGAAAGGCCGGACACATTAGCAAGGTATGTAAACAAAAGCGCTACCAACAGAAAACCGACCAATCAAAAAACATGTGAAGCTGGAAGAACGAAAATCCTACGTCTTCCGAAGCACCAGAAGGAAAGGTAACAACAAGAATAATCATCGAATAAAAATAAATAGAAATAAACGCATAGACCCTTACTTAACAAGATTTATCGAGAAGTGCAACTCTATTGGTGCATGTAAAACAAGTATATGCCAACTACCCTATGTACAGATAGACCTTGGAGCAACGAATACACGTGGTTTAATTGATTCCGGATCTACCCGTAGTATAATTAGTAAACAGTTAGCCACCGTATTAGCTAATAATAATCTGATTAAACGTAGCCAAATGGTGAACATAAAGTGTGCCACCGCAAATAAACAAAACCTAAAGATATCGCGCAGTATTACGGTGAAATTAAAAATAAAGAATTTTACTTGGTATGTTCCCCTACTAGTAGCTGAAGAGTTAGGACAAAACGTAATATTAGGCGCGGATTTTATAAGTAAAACTGGCTTAATCCTTGATATATATGCAAAACAATATTTCCTCAGATTTGATCGTACTCGAAAATATCAGTTCGACTCCGAGTTAAGTAACGACGCTAATTGTGAAATCGCAACTATGAATTCAGAGCATCAAGAATCGAGTCTGAGTCATTTAAAAGGAAATGAGAGACTAAGAATTCAAAAGTTAATAAAAGAATTTTCTACTGTACTCACCCCCAAGTTAGGATTAACACATTTAATCGAATATAAAATAAATCTTAATGACAACAAGGTAATACGACTCCACCCATACTAATTATCACCGCCCAAGATGGAAATAATGAGAAACCACCTTAACAAACTCCTTGATCAGCACGTCATTGAAGCGTCAACTTCTCCATACTCATCACCTGCATTCCTAGTACCAAAAGGAACTGACAAACATAGACTAGTCGTGGATTATAGACAGCTAAATAAGAGTATAGAATTTGAATCGATACCACTGCCCGACATTCACAGCGCGTTTCACTATTTTACAAGAGCGAAAATCTTCACTATAATGGACCTCAACCAAGCATTCCACCAGATCCCACTAGCTGAGGAATCAAAACATTTAACTGCTTTTGCTGTGGCATTTAATCTATACCAATTTACGAGAGTACCATTCGGTATATCACAAGGAAGTTCAGTATGTAGCAGACTGTTAGAAAAAATGTTTCATGACGTTAAATTTAAATTTGTATATCATTATCTTGACGATATAGTAGTATATAGTGAGTCAATGGATCAACATATTGATCACTTGCGTGAAGTATTATCCAGGTTAAAGAAAGCTGGACTGACCGTAAACCCGAGTAAAGTTAATTTCGCAGTAAAACAATTCTCCTTCTTAGGTCACATAGTATCAGCCGAAGGTAAGGTTAGCATCGATCCCGAACGTACACGCGCAATCCGAGAATTCTTACCGCCGAGAGACGCTAAAGGTATAGCTCGATTTTTAGGTATGATTAATTATTTTCATAAGTACATACCCCACTTAGCGGATATAGCAGCCCCATTGAATGCTTTAAGAAAGAAAGGAACGACATTCGAGAGGACTACTCAACACCAAGAAGCGTTTGAAACACTTAAAGAAAGCATAATATCCCCACCGGTATTGCAGTTAGCGGATTTCAGTAAACCATTTGTCGTACAGACTGACAGTTCAAGTGTAGCATTAGGAGCCGTAATATACCAGGAAATAAATAATACTAGGCTCCCGATCAGCTATGCATCCCGTACGTTGACCGAACAAGAAAGGAAGTTCTCAGCCTACGAACTTGAATGTTTAGCCGTAGTATTCGCCTTTGATAAATTCCAACCATTTTTGGAACACAAAGAATTTCTACTAGAAACCGATAATCAAGCTTTATCATGGTTATTGAATCACCCAAAACAGTTAGGTCGTATCGGAAGATGGGTGTTAAGATTGAATTGCTACAAGTTCAAAGTACAACATATTCGTGGTACTCAAAATGTAGTAGCCGATACTCTATCCCGCATGTTCCAACTACCCAATACAAGATCTGGAGAAGACAATATTGAAACCACTACCGTTAATACGCTAATCCCCTTGCATTTAACGATATCGCATATCACCAACAACAAGATCCGAAATTATGCAAAAAAATAGAACAAATAGAAAAAGGAAACCATTTTGACAAATATACCTTGAGTAAGAGAGTACTTTGTTTTAAAAAGGCAAACGAAAAATTACTGAGAATAATCGCCCCGGAAATAATCAAACCCATGTTAATGGACTACTACCATTCATCGACAATGGGAGCTCATATGGGAATTAGGAAAACTATACATCGTATTCGCAAGGAATATCACTGGGAAAACATGAACAGTGAAATAAAAAAGTTCGTGAAAGAATGCGAAATCTGTGCCCTGAGTAAGCCAGCAAGAATCAGTCAAGTCGGAAAATTAATCTCCGAAATACCTACCACTCCCTTCTCGAAGATATACATAGACTATTCTGGACCTTATCCCCGTTCTAAATCCGGAAATACTATGCTATTAATTTGTGTAGACTCTTTCACTAAATTCGTGTGGATGTATCCTATGCAACGTGCATTAGCATCTACGACGATTAAAATTCTACAAGAAAGACTATTTAAAGATTATGGTACACCTTTAAACCTAATATCTGACAATGGACACCAGTTTAAGTCGAAAGAATTTAACGACATGTGTTTTAAATTAGGGATAAATCATATTACCGTGACCGAGTACAGACCGAAAGGAAACCTAGCAGAAAGATACTTGCGTAACTTAAAATCAGCATTAACATCTTATCACGCTAAAGACCAGACAACCTGGGATCAAAATATTTCATGGATACAATTTGCGTTCAACTCAGCGTATCATAAAGGACATAAATCAACACCATTCGATTTACTGTACAAGTATAAACCCAACCATCCTTTAACCACAAAGTGGAAAATCCATGAGTTATTACCCCGCGACATAAATGGGAGTAACATACGAAAAATATGGAACGAAGCTCGTGCAAATTTGAGAGCGAATTTACAAAAATCAAGGAAGTATCATGAGCAGAATAATAGGCAAAGAAAGTATAAAGTAGGTGATTTAGTAATGTATAAAACTCATCCTATGAGTAAAGCCGTTGATAGGACCACTTCGAAACTATCATATCGATGGTGTGGCCCCTACCAAATTCATAAGTTCATCACCCCCGTTACTGTATCTCTGTATGAACCCAATACAGAAAACTACGTTCGCAGAAGCCATCTGTCTCAAATAAAAAAATGTTTTTCGTGTCAAAATACAGAAGAAAGACTACGAGAAAGATAGAAAACCGAGAATACTATTTAAGTATTGAGAATAAAATATGTTGTATATACTTATACAAAAATACGATAAGATTTTGCAACATCCGATACCATAAGTGAGTATAAACTCAAAACCCCTCGTACGAATACTAGCGAGGCCTGATCAACCTTAGCTAATGTCCTGCGAGAATGATATAATACATGAAATGTCAGATGATGATGGCGATGATGATGATGATGATGACGAGAGAGAAAGAAAGAAAAATATTCCCTAGCGCAGTAAACTAAAAGTAATTCGATTGTTATTACAATACGTGATTATTATTAGTAAAATACTCATGAGTAGAACTCCGTAAAACGAGTGATGAATTCAGGAAAAAACCGGTAGTAGATGTAAGAATTAAAATAAGGTAGATTTACGTTTTGTGTATTTTATATGTAGTAGATGTATTAGAATTTATATATTTTGTGTAAGTGTAAGATAATCAATTGATGAATAGAAATAATCTGAGGGAGAGAAATTTCAGTATGAACTTCTGTGTCCAAATATAATTGTGTTTATTAGATTTTCTATTATTACCCCACCACCCCGTTTTCATAGTTTGGTGCAGGAGGATGTGACGATTTTAAAAAATATCGAAAATCGCACAAATAAAAAATTTTTAATTTCCTACAAGTAAGAGGAAATTTCCACCCTTACCTATACCCAGATTCCTGAATCAACTTGAAATTGTCCCGTACCAACACGCAAAGAAAGGTGTTAATTAAATAATAATAATAATTACGTTAATTATTTAAAATGCGACTATATAAATAAGGAAATCTCTAATTCGTAACAAAGTTAACATAAAGTATTTACATTCTAATTAATGAATAATTAATAATAAATAAAAGAACGAACTATTTTCTCAGTGCGTAAATACGCGCCAGCTTACTGACCCCTCGCCCCTAAACTATGCACACAGTCGCCAGTAGAACTTCGACATGTAAAGATGTGAGTTTTGTGTTGTCCACATACACGTAGGTGTATGCCGTTAAAAACATATCCAGTTTGAGGTGATTTTATTTTGAAGAATGTAGTGTGGAAAATAATAACAAAAAAGAAATAATGTAGTGTGTGTAGAGTTATAAAAAAAATATAAAGAAAAGAAAAAACTTAGCCGACACATCTCTTTTAAAATATAAAACTGTAAGTTCTAAAATATGTAACTTACCAGACTTTAGTACTGCAAAGTAAGAACTATAATTAAGGTGTAAAATGTGAACTACAAACTCCAGACGTAGAAAACGCAAACTACAACAGAATGAACTTCAAGTAATAATCCGATCGTCCAGACTACAAGACATAATCAACCCGATGTATCTTCAAGAGGAACCACGTACTCCACCCTAGAAGACGACAGAAGACGACCCCCATGGACCCAACAACAACCTCATGTTAAATTCAGGTGATATCCAAACACAACATTTGTATATATTCGTTTCAATACGAGAAGTAACAAAAGAACACTAAAGAACTTTTAATAATGTAAGGAATAACTTATCAGATTTGTAACTTTTGTAATGAAGTAGTAGTAACAGCACTATATCTAAATGTAAGGTAATTCTGTAGTTTACAACCATATTATTCTTCCAATAATTTGCTTAAAATTGTGATAAATTAATTTTTAACATAGTTCAGACCCGGATCCGAGGTATTAAAAAAACATCTAGATGAGTACTTTTGAGATAAAAGAAATAATACATTTAATATTTTTAAAGCATTGAAAGCAAAATTTAGTAGAGTAATTCTTTTTGAAAAACAAAGTAAATCATGAGATTTGAATAGTAATAAAGAGATGTTTTTGCTAACACCAAGTGAGTGAATAAATTTATGCAATCCTTGTCTATTTCCTATGTAAAAAGTGTGTTGTAATTTGTTGGTAAGGAAGTTTTACTAACAACGGCAGCTAGTTTAATTAACTGGTAACGAATTGAACTAGTTCCCGACTTTTGTGTTGTCTTAACAAGGGAGACGTCACAAGCCCCCCGCTTGGCAACGTTATGTCTTGTATGGGATGTCTTTACATGCCATAACGGCATGTGTCTCCTCGTTTTCCCCCAGTCCCGCTCGCTATCGTATGCAGTGGATGGAAAGCGGGAATATTTCAAGGTCTTCCCTGAAAAGCGTGTTCTGGATAGAAAAACAGGATTAAAATTTGGCCTGTGGGATTAGGTGACAAACCTCGGGGCACAGTGGTGACCCCTATGCCCCCTTCATAATAGATATGTGTGTATAAGTTTTAAAAACAATAATTTTCTTCTAAAATTAACATTCTAAGCGGCGAAATGAATTCAAAAATAATTACTAGCATTTTGATTTCAAATTATCTCTATTTCTCTTCATTCGTTTATTTTATAAGACATTGACATTTTTTAAGAAAATGTTTTGTCACTATGTCTTATATTTTTGTTTAGAGCGTAAGTACTTTTAAATCAAGTTTAAATAATTTCGTCTTTTATTTAAAATTTCTACAGCGGTATTATAGACTTTATATGCAGCAAATATAATCAGTTATTTTTAATTTTACTGCCCTAATTACAGAATAAACAGATATCTCTCATTGAGTCGAATCTACAAGGATTTCGGATTACAGATCTCCAAAGAGATGGATTTTAAAGTAATCGACCCTATACGAGCAAAAATTATTGTATTGTAGAGAGTACTGTTCTGGAGAAAGTTAGTAATTTCGAATATTTGGGCTGTAATGAGCATCTTACATTACAGCCACAAATGATGATTGAGCTACCTAAGTTGAACCATATGTGCGGGAAAATCAACAATTAAAGAAACAAACCAAACGTTTTACAAGATGATGATGGTCCTCCCCAGCATTTGTCATGGATCTGAGAACTGGACTTTAACAAAGTCACAGGACAGTCGTATTCTAGCGGCCGAGATGAGATTTCTCGTGGCAGGATACACTCTCGAAGATAGTAAAAAAAATCCGATGTACGGTAGAAACTGAATATTATGTGTATACTCGATAGGGTTACTCAGTATCGGATGAAATAGTTGGAACATCTTAACCGAATTGATTGATGACTGCTGCATCCCCAAACAACTAATAAATTATAAGTCGAAAGGACGAAGAGGTGTGGGACGCCCGAAGAAGCGTTCTAGGGACCAGCTCTAGTCTATCTACATACAAATCGGTAAGCAACAATCGGATTGAAGGGTAAACGTAACAAATTATCTTGGCACCAGCATGGACCAAAACCGTACATAGCAGAGATACATTTTGAAACACAAGTTGTTCAGAGTTACATATGGCGGACCTTAGACGCGTTTGGAAGGAAATAAAACAACGGAACTCTGATGGTGTGAAGATTCTTGGTGGTGATCTCTGTCGGTAAAATTCAAGATTATAGAAAAAGGAAATAATCTAACCTGAGAATAAAAATTAATTAAATTCATTCTTGTAATTTACTTCTATAAATTATCTGCTGATAACGAAACGGACTCTTTCTAACGCGGAATGCAACAGGTAGTGTCACTGCGAGCGCAGCCTTGATACGGGACAAGTCTATAGTCATATACTGATTCATTACTGGTGTGTCTCCCAGTTCATAAGTCTGTTGTCATAAAAATATATAATCCAGGATTTTCAAATAATGTAAGGCATGACAAAACAGAATTCAAACGAGAATCGCAATAATTACGAATGGTAAAACTTACCAATTATAGACGTATGTAAGTAAGATATGATAAAATGAATACACCTTTAATATGTATTTATAGGAACGTAAGTAACCTAGAAGTGTTAATAGGTTAATTGGCTGTCAATAGCTAAATAAAACCGGAAAGCCAGAGAGAGTATACTGGACGACAAAATTTCTAAAGGCAATTCAGAGTTATGAGCTCGTTTTCATTAATGAGGCATGTTACAAGTTAGAAAACATTCTAACATTTTAGAAACATATGGAACATTTTTTTTTCGCATTGCTATTTTGTAACACAGATAAATCAGGTGACTCTGTTGTCTTTGTTTCGAATCTCTGTTTGCTAATAGAGACAAATCAGGTTAACAATCTTTCGAATCATTATTTTCCAACAGAGGTATATTAGATGAACACAATTCTGTACTTAAAATATTAATTTCAAATACTACGTAGACAAGTGTATGGTACTTACATATCATAACAATAACAAATAAAATACATGACAGTTCGTGCTTCCATTGTTTCCAGCAACCTACCAAACAATTTTCGGTCACTATAGTTAAAATAATTATAACTATATTAATTACAAGTGTATTTGAATTACCTGCTCTTTGGTGCTATCATCCACATGGTGGTTATGGATATCAGCCAGCAGAATCTTAGTTATATCACACTAAAACAAAACATAAATATTTATTAAGTTACGATTGAATACTTAACACACTAATAAATAATCGATAACTGTAAAGATTACTCAATCAAATTATCCATTACAAAACCATACGTTGTACAGATGGCATTGAACTTTTAGGAAACAATGTGTAAAAACTACAGAAAAGCCTACATTTCTAAAAGATAATTAAAAGATAATTGCGGCGTGACGATAAATAAAAAAAATAATTAAATATTTGAAAACGTAAGGTTGAGATATTTCTATTGCAAGTCTGACGACAGGAAGCTATTGCAAGATGATTCCTTTAAACATCTTGGGAATGCATTACATCAGACGGGATGTGCAGCAGTGATGTAAAAATAAGAACTACACAGGCAAGAGAGGCACTGACTTTGAATGTGACCCTGAAAAACCAGGAAGAGTTTCATTTGGAGCACATGCACATATGGCTAGGAAACAAGACATTGAGGAAATTGGGGAGAGGAGATACCTTGAAGCCTATGACAAGTGGTCCTGGAGGAGGAACTAAAGACTACCGTGGAAGAAAGTACCTAAAATTTCCATTAATTTAATACTCCATATGGATTTTTGCGATTTCTTCAAAATATTAATCCCCTTGCGTTCTTCAAACCCGCTCCCCTGCATTTGAAGGGACCGATGTCAAAAACAATAAGGTTCTGTAGGGTAAAAATATTAACACGCTTGCCAAATTTTACAAAAACGGGTTGACAATAGTTGAAAGTAATCGTGATACATACCCCAAACTGGCTGAAAAACAGACACGTTGGCAGACAAACAGACAAAAACCAGACAGTCGAGTGAAAACTGAGAACTCGCTTTATAGACAGAGAGGTCAAAAACTAGAGTTATTTATACCTAAGGCTTTCACGGCCAGCATCGACCGTGTTAGAAAGTAATCGACGTGTCTCCAGGCTATTAGGCCGCGGGTCCATTCCTGCCACTACGATCAGACGTTTCGGCCTCTCCTTTTCAGTGTAATAACGATCCGGTAACAGGCACGGTCTTTGTCAGTTAACCACAGTACTGTGGCAGATGAGTGTATGTTTATACCAGCAGTCGGCAAGCCTTCGCCCCTCAATAAGGTTTGACGCCCCGCGAACCTATTTGTAATTCTATTTTCTTTGAACGAACAAACGCACCCGCATTGTACCTGCTTCGAAATATTGTATGACAAAATAGTACCAGGCATTTACATCTTCCCCCAATACGATTGTCGAGTTTGCCTTATCGCCCAGAGCCTGTAAACACCTTTCTCCCCAAAGGAGAAAATTGATTTTTCCAGTTTTACATTTATGTGCACTTTATGAAAATTTAAAACTTATTGCGGTAAGTTCTTTAATTTATTTTTATTAAATTTTTTTCCTGTTTAACCATTTTTTTGTTTAAAGTTTTGTTACTTTTTACCGTGTGCACGGTAACAAATTGTTTATAACGTATTCCTAATGTGAAAAACTTTCACAAATTTATATGAAAAATACTGCACGGTATATTTAAAATATATTTATATTGCTCGGTGCTCGACGTCGCTAAATATAAGCGTAAGGGTATTATAAACTGACAGTCAATGTTTGTAACGTCCGGCTATTGAACTCCGCACGTTTCTATTTTCCATTGAAGTGGTGGGGAGGAGTGCGCCCATCGAACTGGTCCTCAGTTATCTAGGTGGTACACATTGATTTATTTCTACTTTTAAATGGATTACGCTTTCACTTATTTTTAAGCAAACACAGCTTAATTTTAAAAAAATATTAACTGTTCTCAGTATAATACAGTACTAAATTTATTATTAAATAAACATCTTAATTCTATGCGTCTCCGTAAATTCAAAGGCTGCCTACGACTGGTTTGTGCGATTGAATGAAACATCTGTTCGTAGTGGCAGGAGTAGGTCACGTCCTAATATCCCGGAGATTATTTTTTTAACCCCGGAGATTAATTACTTTCTAACACACCAGTTATTTTTTTTTTACCTGAGGTTCCAACAGGTGTACAAGGTTCAGAATGACGTACACGGGGAGTATACACGTCAAAAAGTTACTCATTTCCACGTGGATAAAGCGGGAACCGAATTCCTTGGAATCGCCACATTGAAACATAATGTAAGAAAACATCGTCATCACGAAACTGCCGAATATCACGAGAAATGCGTGCAAGTGGTAGAATGCTCTGAAGCTGCTGAACGCTTTGCATACGTAGAAGTAGCCCCCATGCAGATCGGCGATATTCTTGGAAACTTTTAAGTCTTCTTCAGTAATACAGCAGAACGTTTCATCAGAATTGTCAGGACATTCTACACTACCTTTATCTGTTGCCTTTTTAAACGTATTCTGTCTTACTTCCTGGGATCTTTTTCCTGATGCCCTTTTTTGTAATTCACGTTTTAGCGACAACACTATCAGTTCATCATGGACCGTCAGAATGTTTTTAAGTTTAATATTTATAGTTTTGAGCCTGACGAACAAGTGGAAGCTTGTTTGCAATATGTGAATGTCGCTGACAATAATCGACAGGTCTTCGATTATGTGAACTGTGAACGAAAGGACTCTTGGTTTATCGTAAAACAGAAAATGATTGTAGATCAGTGTTGCTCGAATTATAATCAAGATCGTTAAAGCTGCGTCGGTTGTCATCTTGAAAATGGTTAATTTTCTTTGCACACGTTTTGGCTGAGAAATCAAACTGTCGAAACAATTTAAATAATTCTGAATAGAGGACAAATGTTCTTCAGAATTTGACAAGTACGAAAGTCTGATACATCCGTTAATGATCGCAGTCAAAGCTGTTACAATTCTAAACGAATACATGCCTAGAGGTAGTTTCCCTCCTTCTTTATAACTTGTCACTAAATGAGGCACAAAAACACACAGAAGTACGTAGACGACATGAGCAAAAGACATAAATAAAAGAGACACGGAATACGCTGTTTTTAGTTTTCCTCCATTCTTGTTGTAAAACAAACCAAGCGACTTTGATAAAACTACTACTAGATCAGAAAACAAATTGTGATTACTGCCCGTCATTTTTCTTCGACACATTACTTTCTTCCTAGACATTCTTGCTTCACTTAACCGTAAATAAGTGCCTTCGCACACAAAATTTTAACAATTATGTGAAGCAGGAATAATTTGGTCTCCATGGTAACGGAGTGTATACAGAAACTCGTGTCGCATTAGTACGCCGTGGGACCGCGACCAGTAACAACTTGTCGACAATAACCATCTAGTCGTTGTTACGTAAATAAATGAAACAACAAGTCATTCTGCGTAACTATCGAACGAAATCCGTCGTTTTCATTTACGTCGTCATTCTTATGATTGTGAAAAGCTTCGCCTAAAGAGAAAAAAAGGCATTAGATAAATGCACATCAATACGTTAAATTATAAAAATTAAATCTAGTTATCGTTATCTTACTAGCAATTACTTCACTCTCCGTAACTAAGCGAAATGACGTATATTTACAACAGGCAATTTCTTTCAAATTGCTTCTTCTTCTTTACCTGTTACGAAAATTGCCTTTAATGGTCGCCATTACTCTTTCACTTGTTAACAACGGTTATGTAGTATATATACATGGATTTAGTGAACACATTTATCTCTCTTCAAGATGTTTTTAGTATTTACGCATTCTGCTGTATATTTTGTTATATCTCCTGTACAATTCGACCCGAATAGAAGAGTATTATATATTATGAAGACAATCAAATTTACTCCGTTTTATTGGTAGTTATTGGTTTGGAAGTCTTCCGAGTGTTAATTTTGTTAAATTAAAATTTGTTAAATTAAATTCAAAATTATATTGATATTACTTTTGTAACTTTCCGTAAATTACTTAAATACATGCAGTCTGATGCGAGACGAAGCGGCCGAAAATCTTAAGTCAAGACGCGCACGCGCATTGCTGAAGCTTCCTCACAAATCTAGAAGCATGTAGATGCTCCTACTTTTAAATAATCTACAGGTCACATAAGCTGAGTTTGTAACTTCTATGGCGTCAAAGTTCGGAATCGAACGTTAGCCTCCATAATCATCCGCCTCCATTTTTCCCTATCCTTGGCGATCGATGTCCATCGTTTTATCTTAAGTAAATTATCACCATCCCTCGCCACTGCGTCAATCCAGTGTTTCTTGGGTCTTCCGACAGGTCTTCTACCCTTGATTTGACTAAACAGTACCTTCCTAGGTATTCGGTTGCCTTCCATCCTAATGATGTCTTCCGTCCATTGCATCTACGCTGTCGGATGGTGGTGGCCAGATCATTGTCTTTATACCTTGTACAGTTCTTTATTGTGAGGCATTCTCCATATCCCATTGACTTGGACTGAGCTTGTGATAGCTAGTGGTAAACACTGGCCGCTAACATTCAAGATGCGTAATTCTTTAGCGTTACAACAATCTATACAAGCCATAACCATAGGCGACCATAGTTAGCGTTATTCCACGTAGCGGAAGCGTAGCCAAGCAAGTAAACAAGAAACATTTACCTTATTTACCGAAAAGAATGATAGTTTAGCTTTGAAATTTTAATAACAATACGTTTATTGAATTTTGGGTACAGTACCTTTATCCATTCCTTCAGTCATTTTCAATATTTCCATAAAGCGATTGTTTGGCTTTTTCTCTAGTAAATATCGCACTTAATTTTATGAAAGAATTATACAAATTTTAATTTCGTATGTTGCAAAATAGTTGCCTGGCGATCGCAGTTGGTGTTTTTACTCCTTTTTTGAACGAAAAATGATTGTACCAGTAGTATGTATATTATAGTACCTGTGACGCCAAAAATTGACTTTCTTAGGTTAATATGAGAAAGACACGGAAATTAGGTTACTGAAATTAGACATGGAAAGCGATACGTGTGTAATGTAAAACTCGTTATTTTGGCGGAAACTACGAAAAACGAACTCGAAAATAAAGCATATTAGGCCTATCTATAGATGTCACTTTTTGTGGCAAAACTCATTTTTTCGGTAGTAGGCCTATTCGTTTTCAAACAAGTACTCGTTTTGTGGCTAACGAAAAAGAAACGTCCATTACGTACAATATGTACTGTATGTTGTCATTTCTTAATACATTGTTGTGTTTGTGTTTTCCATTAACCATAAATATTTTTATTTTTCAGCTTAGATTTAATGTTGTAGTTTTGTTAATTTGTCAACTCATAAAGGTTAGGTTCTTTATTTTAAGTATTACTATGTTATAAGCATTGTGGATACACATTAAACGTTATGTTTTCTTCAATGATGGGTTTAATCTTTTTCAGCAGTAAACTAATAAAAACCCATTGTCATCTAATCTCACAAATGAAAACAACATATATTTTCGCTTGACAGTAAGAAACAGGACAATTTACAATTAGTACACTTCGCTTTTTCTACATCGTAATACTATACAGATACAATCCCATATAAAAAACATCGAAAATGTATACTGCAGGAACGGATAAAGGTACAGTTCTGAATTATAATAATTTTTAAGTTTTCAACATTAAATGTACGGCTCAATATGCCAGTAATTGTTTTGTCAGTGTTGATAATAATTTTAGGCAACAATTATTTGAGAACACGACGACGCTTGAGCTGCGTCACGAAAACGAACTATGAAAGGCTTTTATCAGACCGTAAATATCCTTCTGTCTTTATCCCTTGTTCCAAAGAAATACTTTACTGTACAGCTTAGAACGCAATTAATCTAAACTAAGCACACATTCCAAGAAATTCAACATGGTTTTGTTGTCGACTGATCGCTAACAGCCAAACAACGGTGTGTGCCCTCTGCAAATCTCAGTGTTAAGCAAACAGCCGTGTACGTTGTACTGTCAAAAGCGGTTCTTCTCTCCAACAAAAGTTACGACCTTAATTGCATTCGTCATTCCATTTTATTTGTTATTGTGTCGAATAACGTTTTCAGTATTAAAACGCCGTGATATATCGCAATCAGTAATCGATAGTCTTCTCCACCTCAAGGTATAGGCTTACAGGTGTTCCGAATTCTCTGAAACCTTCCTTGGTGTACCTATCGAAATTCAAGCTATCAGAATCAGTCATTTATCTCTTCAATATGGTATTAGCTGTTATCTAAAATATATAAAATAATTAATTTCAAATACAAAACGATGTGAACTCTTATTTATAATTATTTTAGTGTAAATAATGAAGAACTTTGAAACACAAAATTATAAAAATTATGATTGTTATGTTAGTTACAAGTTAAAGTGGCTAATTATAAAAAATTTAATAAATTGTAAATAATTATAAATATTATTGTATATTATAAACTATAATGATCAAAATGATTAAACTATAGAATAATAGCACTGATGATTTAGTAAACCTAATGTTTAAACATATCACTAATTTATATATTTGGTAACATTAACCTCAAGCATCAAAACTCAAAATGATTTTGTCTCCAATAAGACCCTACCTTCATGATTGTGATGGTTATGATTTCCTTCAAGAAAAGTCAACTAATAATACAAATATATTACAATTTTTTTGTATATGCATATTTGTTAATATTGTTACGACATCACAGAACAATCTACGTGTTTATCTAATGTTCCAGAAGAAATTCGCTCTAATGTCTGTGGCGTACGTGATTCTCGGCACATTTGCTAGACTGTGAAAAATTCGCGCGGCCGCTCGCACTGTGTCAAGGCCGCAATTAATTACGTCGTAGTAGAGATAACGCGTAGTTTGGAATATTCTGGTCTGTGAGCGGGGGGATAAATACAAGGCGGCAGCGGCCTTAGTTTAAGTTATAATTGCGAAATGTTACGTGCGGTTCGAGTTTATTATCGGGCGATATTACTGTGTGCGTTCAAGTGGTTATTAGTGAAGTGTTGTGTTTTATAATCGGGCGGTATAATTGTAATTCAATTGTGTTTTATATTAGTTGACATTTTATTGGGTGTGAACAATAGTAGAGGGAAAATGCCGGTTCTAACGCAAGTACCGTTATTCCCCCACCACCACCCCATGCCGCCTTTTGCGCGCCAAGTTCAAATATATGCCGTCTTTCGCGAGCCTAAATCACTTTCACTTTCTATCAGCTGGACCCGCAGCATCCCAAATGGACCACAGCATCCACGAATTTCCGCGAATAAATTTTTTTATTTTTTTTTAATTTGATATTTTTATTTTTTTAATTAAATTGATTTGCATATCCGTGAATATATGCCGCCTTTCGTGAGCCTAGATCACTTTCACTTTCTATCACGGGAAGGCATACAATTTACCCATGAGGTTGAATTATAAAATAAACTTAATTTTCTCGATCTAACAAGGTTGGACAATAGTTTCAATACCACATAAGAAAGATCTTTAAAAAAAAAAAAAAAAAGGTGACAGCACGTACCGAAAACCATATGCTTTCGGTATTCACGAAGATGAAGATTGTACGGCAAGCAAACAAATTGTCAATAAAGATATGGACTTTTTGTCAGGTGACGAAGGTAGCGCTGATCCGCTATTACCGAACAGTATTCGTTGTATACATTACACACATACACACACACACACACGTTAGGTTAAACACAACCTCCATACAAAAACAGATATCGGATTTAAATAATAATAATTTCGTGCTTGCAATATACTACGTGCTAACTTGAGAAAGACCGTTTTGCATTATTGTACGTCAGTTTTCAGAGTTCGTATACAGATCTGCAAATGTTTTACTTGTTTATATTTGTACTATGAATGTATATATTTTCATTATAAATATGTTAACAGTAACCAGTGAGAAACACAAGTTTGACACAGTATACTTCAAGCGTTAGCTGTACATATCAAATTGTTTCTTTACGTTTGTGACAATGATCAGTGAGACACTTGCGATACATATCGTGTCGTAGACTCCTCTTAATCACAACTCGAGGTACACCTTTACATACACGTTTTTGACACTCGTTGGTAGGATCTTCGTGAGTCAAAAGGAACGAATAACATTTCGCTCGGAGACCCACGAATTCTCTAATAGGACGACCATACGTTTCATCCTTGAACAGTCCGACAACCTTTTTTGTTTTTAAGACTATAACAAGGGTAAGACGTAGGGTAATCCGATATGTGAAAAACGTATTCATGTCCGCATACAAGTCAGATGTTTGAATACTATACGTCAGACTGTCTGTATCTGTCATTAGCAATCTAACGTTACGACAGTACTTGACGGCAGCATAACGATAATGAAAGTCATACATTATCGTCTTTTTTAAACTCTCTCTCACATTTGAATGTAAGTAAAACTATCTCTCTCTCCCTCCCTCTCTCTCTCGCACACATACATTTTAGTAGATTACTGTTGCATCTCTCTCTGTGTGTATGTGTTTATGTAACGGGCCTCTCTCTCTACGCCAATCTCGGTTCTGCCAAGTCTGTGTGTGGTAAAGTGTTACACATAAAAAAATCTCCTTGAAATAAGGTATTTTCAAAAGTTTTGTGTACACACACACACACACACACACACACACACACACACACACATTGTGTATGTCTCTCTCTCGCTGCAAACGTTGACAAGAATTCCCTTATTCAAAGCGATTACGTTGTCACAGTACACAAACTTAAATATGCCTTACAGACCATTGTAATTTTAAAAATTCATTTTTGCATTAATTAAATATATATATCGTAAACAATGAAATAATAATATTTCGTAATTGTAAGATTTTTAATAAAACAATTATCAGTTTAAATAATAATTTTCATGATTGTAAGCAAAAGTTTTGTGTACACACACATTGTGTATGTCTCTCTTTCGTTGCAAACGTTGACAAGAATTCCCTTATTCAAAGCGATTTGTATGTGCACACGAACTTAAATATGGTTTACAGACCATTGTAATTTTAAAAATTAATTTTTGCATTAATTAAATATATATATATCGTAAACAATGAAATAATAATATTTCGTCATTCAAAAGTTATATTCAGTGTGGTAATTAGTGATAGAAAGATTAACTATGTATGTACACACACACACACACACACACACACACACACACACACACACACACACACACACACACACACACACACACACAACGATACAGAATTAGATATAGTTATTATTCGCTAACTTAAACCAGAGGTAATTAACCTTGTGTACGTCGTCTAAATCAGGCGCTCTACTTTCTAATTTGACACCTGTCAATCATTAGCGGCGCTGACAGTAATTACTCTAAAAAGGGACACACACACAAGCTTTCCCCACTACCGGTGTACAATATATATATACGCAAAGTAAATTAGCGACAATTTCTCATTTCTCATTTGTACTGATACTGTACGTCTTACGTATCTTCAGTATACACATCTTCTTTGGTAAGTGTACAGATTTTATTTAAACGTAAAAATTATCAAGTGCATTATTTATTGAATTTAATACATGTGTGTGTGTGTGGTGTATTCATGTGTGTGTGTGTGTGTATGATCAAATTATTATTATGTCTGCTACAATTTTCTGAAATATATTCTTAATGTATTTTTATATTAATTTTATTGTATGTACCGATTTTATTTAAACGTAAAAATTATTCACATTAAAACATTATCAAGTGCATTATTTATTGAATTTAATACTTGACTCATTCAAATAAGGAAGTGTACTTGAAACATTTTGAATACGTAATAACTGAGCATAATTTTTATTGTATGTACAGATTTTATTTAAACTTAAAAATTATTTGCATTATCAAGCACATTATTTATTGAATTTAATACATGTGTGTACGTGTGTGTGTGTGTATGATCAAATTATTATGTCTGGTACAATTGTCTGAAATATATTCTTACCGTATTTTTATAGTGGCAATTTCTCATTTGACCGCCTGCGTGAAAGCTATCACTGCATTTTTTTAAATAGTTGAAAGACTGTTGTAGTATTGTACGTCTTCAGTATACACACAACTTTCATCATTAAGGGTGTATAGACAACACACACATACTAGTTGGTAAGTGTACAGATTTATTTAAACGTAAAAATATTATCAAGCGCATTATTTATTGAATTTAATACATGTGTGTGTGTGTGTGTGTGTGTATGATCAAATTATTATTATGTCTATTACAATTCTCTGAAATATTGCTTTAAACAAACATTTTTAATGTAACAAATTTAGAAAGCAGGTCACAGCGAATGATGACATTTATATCTCTCTAATTCTGTTGTGGACATGCATAGCTGTAAGCGGTGACTATTTCCTTATGAAAGTGGAATGTAGACTTTCCTAAGTTATTTGCATTAAAACATCATCAAGCGCATTATTATTTATTGAATTTAATACATGTGTGTGTGTGCGCACGCGTGTGTGTATGATCAAATTATTATGTCTCACTTCTAATTGAAGATATATTTTAGGTATAGCTGAATGTTAAACGTACAACGTCCGTCCGTCATTTAAGGGTACGTGTGTGTGTGGACAACGCTCGCTAGTTTGCTGCAAGTAAGTAAGTATACATTATGGAGTGGGTTATACAAATAATAATAAAGTGTGTGTAATATATACATTTTATTAAAATACTGCGACAACACAAATTACTAAACTATTGGCGCATAGGATATGATAGTATGTGTATTTCAAATTACAAGTCTATATTGGAGGGTTTAAGATTATTTATTGTACAAACACAAGTTATAGTTTATATGGTATATTTGAAATGTACAGAATGTAATGTTTGATATAGAGTCTTTCTTTTAAAGTGTTAAATAATGTTCATACGCAAGACGTGATACGTTACATAAGAAGACTCCCACGATGATGTTGTTGAAGAGAAGGGCCGGTCTTTGCGGTATAGATGGATCGTCAGGTGTGGCTTACAAATGACAGACGTTTCACCAGAAACGTTTACAGCTGGGCTGGCGTCCTGTAACAGCTTGGCTGATGTCCTGTAATAGCTGGGCTGGTCCTATAACAGCTGGGCTGATGTCCTGTAACAGCTGGGCTGATGTCCTGTAACAGCTGGGCTGATGTCCTGTAACAGCTGGGCTGATGTCCTGTAACAGCTGGGCTGATGTCCTGTAACAGCTGGGCTGATGTCCTGCAATTCCCACGATGAATCCGACACTTCGCACACACAACGGTACTACGGATTTTATCACTCGCAAAACTTATATAGAGTTTAAGACCAAGTAATATCTCAGGTGACAGTGAGTTTAATCAATAACGGTATATTGAGCTTATACCTCTCCGGCTTCTTCAAGTGTTCTCGCGAATATCAAGGTCTACCGCGATCAGCAGACCACCCTATGAGGAAATCTTGCACTAGCACGGAAACGTCTTGATGGAACTATTGCGTAACAATTTATACTACTGTCACTGCGGAAAATCTCGCACAGTGAAACAGTTACACTCACTTCTTACACACGTAATACTACAATATTAATATCGTGCGTAAAGATATAAAATCAATTGTTATGCGTCACACGCGTTACTATCCCCGAAAAGTCTTAACAGATCCTTGCAAGCGGTATAATCTTGTACAAGGAATTGTATGTACCGTTCACGGTAGCAGCAGTGAAGAACTGCTTGTAAATTTTCGCACAATGCGTTAAAACACTGGTGTGTGCAAATGTACCACACACAGAGTTCTGAGTCTTCCCGTTTCACTAACGACGAATAGTTTTTACAACACCTTGCAAGCGGTAGAATTCTTGTACAAGGAGTGCACGACCCGTTCGCGGTAGATGGCGTAGAAGAACTGCCTGTGTAACGACAGGCTTAAGAAAATTTCCAACCACCAGTCCGCATTCTATTGGTGGATGGAAGTCACATGGTTAGTAAAGGTGACCATGCACTTTTCATGCATTAAAGTGCATTTACCTTGTAACAGCATGCATAGCGGTAATCAGACTACTCGTATCTCATGCATGCTGCCTACATATTAATAATATACATGAACGTAAACAATAGTCCGACAGGTATAGGGATTGTAGTGATACACACGTCTCAGTTCAGCTAATGTCAAAACAACGATAATACTTCACGCACCGCACGGGAAACGTTTCCCAATCGCGCACGCGCGCACATTTCCACTAACACAGTACATGAATCACCATAAATAATAATGCACAGTTTTACTAAACTAAACCCATAACCTTACTAAATACAATTGATAACAACCAAACTTAACCATCTACGAATATAATAAGAATGTCCATTGTCTGTGTAATATATGACTTGCCCCGCCTATCATGATCCTGTGATTCGTTGCAGGATTAACTCCCTCCCGCATAAAAAAAAAATTTTTTTTTTTTTTAGTTAACTAACAAAAAATAAATTTTTTTTTTTTTTTAATATACCTAAAACAACTTCCTAATCCTGAAATAATAATAATACCCTCGAACTAAAATCAAATAAACATCCTCAATTAATACTAACAATTCCAACTGTCACTTTGACAGAAGCATCAATTCACAAGACACGTGGTAACCTTCAAACCAAAACAAACACACATGTTCTTGACACACAGATAACGACATCTAATGCAGGGTCATAGCGTACACAGACAACATTCCTTATCTAAACTAGATTATTGTTCACTCTCAGAGTCATCTTACATACAACATTTAAACCTGAACTTGACATATTTAAAATCACTACACATTCTTACCCCTATATCCTGACATTTATTTCTGAGTTTACGGATCCATTGTATAATACTTCCTCAATGAGGACGCATGGAATTTACCAATCGCACGGTTGGTATTTGGGTTGGTTAAGATAAAAGTATTTTTCCCAACTTGCTCCGACAGGGTATACGGACCATTATACAGCCTAAAAAACTTCGCAGCTGTGTTGTCCTCCCTTCTACCAACATTTAATGCTCGTAGAAGCACACTCTCTCCAGTCTTGAACTTGACTAGTTTATGTTCCGCATTAAATTTTTCCGTGCGCTCCTCGGCGCACTTTTTAATGCGTCTTCTAGCTTCGATTTTCTTTATCTCAACTGGTATAGGCATATTATGCGTCGCTATCCTTTCAATGTGTTTACCCCAGACCCGGCCTGGCATTTCTCCGGTTTGGAGATCATTCGGAGTATACCCAGTAGTAGAATTATAATTTCCATTTATGGCATACTCAAAAAATTCTAGGAATTCCGGCCACTTACTCTGGTTAGTATTACAGTACGTACGGAACAACCGTCCCAACTCCTTGTTGACCCGCTCGGCCAAGTTACCTTGCGGTCTCCGGATCGCTGTCAAGACCGTCTGGACCCCGTGTTTCTCAAGCTCGGAGTGCCACTTGGTGTTCGTAAATTGCTTACCTTGATCTGAGAGTATCTTCCTTACGGGACCATTTTTCGGCATGTATTTATTTAGCATAATGTTTATGACAGCCGACGTAGTAGGTCTACTAATAGCATATAGGCTAACATGTTTGGTAAAGGCATCCGTAACAACCACCAGGTTCTTCATTCCACGTGCCGCCCGAGGAAGTGGACCCAAAAAATCAATGCATACAAGGTCATTTTTATTACGGACGACAATGTTACCCATTTCAACCTGTGTATGTTGGTTCGGATATTTCGCTGTTTGGCAGATGTGGCATGAGCGGAGTATGGCCTTTATTTTCCTGGTCATATTTAGCCACACAAAATCCTCCCGCATTGCCAGGTAACATTTATAAGGCCCCGCATGAGCCAGACTCTCATGACACATCCAAGTGAGGTCTTCCACCATGGCGTCCGGTACCATAATCTTCCATCCGCCATTGATAATTTTATACACTACGTCTTTATATATTCTGTACTTAGGGTTTTCTTGTATCCGGATAGCGTCACATATCCGCTTCAACTTTGTGTCACGCTGCTGTTCCATACCAATATTTCTTAGCTTATTTTTGAGACTGTCTTCTAATTTATATTTGACAGCTAGAATTTGAACCTCCTGGTTATTTGACGCATGACGTTCTTCCACCATTGGAGGGTATCGGCTTAACGTGTCAGCTGATTGGTACTCGCTTGCCTTACAGTACTTAATGGTAAAGTCGTACTCTTGGATGGCCATGATCCAACGGGATATGCGAGCGTTCGCTAACTTGCAGCGCAACATGAACGATAAGGCCTGGTTGTCCGAAAGGATTTCGAAGTGTTGTCCAACCAGGTAATAACGAAATTTACTAATGCAGTACACAATAGCCAATATTTCTTTCTCCGATGTGAAATAGTTACGTTCGGCCCCTTTTAGTGACCTACTACTGTGCGCAATTATTTTGTTTTCGCCCTTCTCATTCCGTTGGTAGAGTACCCCCCCAATGGCATAATCAGAAGCATCGCAATTAAGGACATATGTGCCCCTTTTCTCAGGATGGAACACGTGCAGGTTTCTACTATACAAATTTTTAGTCGCGTCGAAAGCATGCTGATGACGCTCCTCCCATCTCCATTTATTACTCTTACGAAGTAGTTCTAACAACGGCTCAATTGTCCCAGAATATTCTGGAGTAAAACGTCTGAAGTAACCAGTCAATCCGAGGAACGCTCTGATATCCCTGGGTTTTGTGGGTTTCGGGAACTCCATGATCGCATGTATTTTTTCCGGGTCCGTTGTTATACCTTCCGCTGAGATAATATGACCCAAAAATTTAATTTGCGATTTCCCGAATTCACACTTTTCAAGATTGAGAGTCAGGTTAGCGGCTTGCAATTTCTGAAATACAATCTTGAGATGTGCAAGATGTTCTTCAAATGATTTGGATATGACCAAAATATCATCAACAAATATGCTGACGAAGTCCTCCACCTCTGGTCCCAGAGCTAACTCCAAACATCTGACCATGGCCGCTAAACTGGTAACCAAACCAAATGGAACTACTTTAAACCGATAGCATTTATTTCGATATAGAAATGCTGTGTATCTTCTCGACTCCTTGGCAAGGGGAATCTGCCAGAATCCACTTTTGAGATCAAGGCGAGACATGTATTTAACCCCTTGACATTTTATGAATAAGTTCTCCGCATTCGGAGCACAGTCGTAGCATTTTTTTGTAATAGAATTTAGATTTCTCATGTCGAGACATAATCGAATGTCGTTATTTTTCTTTTTAACAACAACCATAGGATTTAAAAAATTGCTATCAGTTCGTTCAATCACACCATTCTGAAGCATACTCTTAACTTCGGCATCAACCTGTTGTTGATAGTGAAGGGGGATGGGGTACGTCTTCCGTACAAATTTATTTTCATCCGTGACCTGAATACTGTGTTCATAAACATTCGTGACGGTAGGATTTTTGGAAAACACAGATTCAAATTTATCAAGCATACTTTGCAGCTTATCTTGCTCATTGCTCGTTATCTGCCTGCTGTGAGTCCGCAGATTATGTGTTATCTTATCGGCAAGTTGAACCGCTGGGCGAGTTATAGTAATAGGTTCACAATCAGACCCCGTCTTACCCCTCCTGCGTCCTAACCTGATATTGTGTTTACTATTATTTATTGTACATTTTAGTATTTTATTTGGAAAATCAATGGTCGCGTGCAGTTTATTTAATGTGTCCACTCCCAAAATAACATTATACACGAGTTTCTTGACCATAAGCACAGTGACCTCTATTTCCATTCCCTGAATGGATACTGTTATCATAGCTTGACGGTCAACCCTCTGAGATTCACCCGTCGCTGATTTTATGATTTTGTGGGCTGCTGGCAGAATCGGGATTTTTTTAAAATGTTTCCTGTGCCTCTCTAGGAATCGCTCATCCATCAACGAAATTTCTGCGCCGCTGTCAAATAAAACTTCGCCGACACATCCGTTAATTTTCGCGTTGACAATGAGGTCAGTGTCATTTTCAACGCTAATACCTTTCTCATTTTCCTTACTATGGTTATTGCAAATTAAACTATCTCTAATTACGGCAGGATATAGGCCGGACACTACAAAGTTTTTCTTATAATTAACATCTTTCACATTTGATTTATTGAACTGCTTTTTATATTTACACCGGGCTTTTGAATCTTCATTCCTACCTTTACGTGTACTAGTTATTCTGTTGCACGGACTCACGCCGTGCAGCCTTACACGTTTTTTGACTGTTCTATATCGGAATCCTCTTCCTCTACTACTGCTACTTTATTGGCACTAAATTTTTGATTGGTATTTCTATTCGACATCTTAGGTCTTTGTTGTTGTTGCGATTGTGTTTGCTTAGTTTGATTTTGATATTGAAAACTTTTATGCGGTGTTTCATTACTGTTACCATTGGTAATCGGGTTGTCGATACCTTCCCATTTTGCAAGTAATGTGAGTAGCTCATTCCACAACTTAACTCCTTGCGTAAGGACGGCCACCTGTATCCCGCGTCCAAAGTGGTGCGCAAGTTTACTTACCATGTCAGGTTCGGTTAAGCTAGGCTCAAGATATCTAGCTCTGGAGATATCAACTGCATCACATATTCATCTTTAGGACCTCTGGTATTGGAATATTTTCCAAACTCCAGCTGCGTACGTATCTTCCGCTGGATCTCCTCATTCCAGTATCTAGCTCTGAAATGTCTTACCAGGTCTTCCAACGTGTTGATTTTATCCTGGACGATACTAAACCACTCCGCAGCGGTACCCTTAAGTCGCCGCACTATGAAATTAATTCTATCCGCTTCACTTAAGGTATCACCAATTTGCTCCAGATCCCGCTGGCAAATTTGAATGAAATCCATGGGGTTTTCATTCTGCCGTCCATAAAATCTTTGCTGTGAATTTACGTCATCCAAAGTCTTATATACATACGTAGTACAGTTTAGTGGTGACGAGGTACTTTGCAATCGTGACACTTGCTGTTGCAGCTCTTGAATCCGCACGTCTTGCTCGGCCATTAATTCACTCACCGTGGATCTGTGTTGTATTACCTGCTCCTCCATTCCAGCGAGTTTCTCACCATACTCATTAAGTCGTGACTTATTAACCTCCAAACTCGCCTCTATATCAGCTTTCATAGCTTCCACGGTCTCGCTAATACGCTTTTCTGCCGCTTCTATCATTTGTTTGCTTTGTTTAGATTGCTCCTGCACAGCCGCGTATAATTTCTTGTTCTCATCATGGAGTGACTTGTTTTGTTTCCCGGCTTCTATTTTACCAGATTTAATTTCTTCTTTACTGGCTTTCATCTCTGCTTAAAGCTTCTGTATACTCATTTTCACCTCCTCTTGACAGGCTTTATTTTCCTCTTTATCAGTTTTCCTTTCTTCGGACATGGTCTCCATCTTCGCTAATAAGGCCGCTAAAGCATTCTTGATTTCAGCAGTATCCGCCATAATGATTAAAATTTAGTAAATTTAAATTTATTGATTTATACGCAAAGCAAGTTATTATTATCACAACAAGATTAGAACATATGGTAACCAGTTTATACGCACACAGAAAAAGCAGTTCAAAATATCAACATGTAAATACCTTATCTAACATACAACAACTAATAATCAACCTCCAATATACTGATAAAATATGTTCATATATGATATACAAGAGAATATGCACACTTGAAAAATTATATCCTCAGCTTTTCACATGAACAATACACATACAATTATTACGTTAATTATATTTATACGTCGGATTTTTCCAACAAATTTTATATTCATAGACAAATATGTAATAGCGTAAATTTACCGCTATTTAACGAGCCCTACGTTGCTAAGCGCCAAAATATCTCTATGCGACAACACAAATTACTAAACTATTGGCGCATAGGATATGATAGTATGTGTATTTCAAATTACAAGTCTATATTGGAGGGTTTAAGATTATTTATTGTACAAACACAAGTTATAGTTTATATGGTATATTTGAAATGTACAGAATGTAATGTTTGATATAGAGTCTTTCTTTTAAAGTGTTAAATAATGTTCATACGCAAGACGTGATACGTTACATAAGAAGACTCCCACGATGATGTTGTTGAAGAGAAGGGCCGGTCTTTGCGGTATAGATGGATCGTCAGGTGTGGCTTACAAATGACAGACGTTTCACAAGAAACGTATACAGCTGGGCTGGCGTCCTGTAACAGCTTGGCTGATGTCCTGTAACAGCTGGGCTGGTCCTATAACAGCTGGGCTGATGTCCTATAACAGCTGGGCTGATGTCCTGTAACAGCTGGGCTGATGTCCTGTAACAGCTGGGCTGATGTCCTGTAACAGCTGGGCTGATGTCCTGTAACAGCTGGGCTGATGTCCTGTAACAGCTGGGCTGATGTCCTGCAATTCCCACGATGAATCCGACACTTCGCACACACAACGGTACTACGGATTTTATCACTCGCAAAACTTATATAGAGTTTAAGACCAAGTAATATCTCAGGTGACAGTGAGTTTAATCAATAACGGTATATTGAGCTTATACCTCTCCGGCTTCTTCAAGTGTTCTCGCGAATATCAAGGTCTACCGCGATCAGCAGACCACCCTATGAGGAAATCTTGCACTAGCACGGAAACGTCTTGATGGAACTATTGCGTAACAATTTATACTACTGTCACTGCGGAAAATCTCGCACAGTGAAACAGTTACACTCACTTCTTACACACGTAATACTACAATATTAATATCATGCGTAAAGATATAAAATCAATTGTTATGCGTCACACGCGTTACTATCCCCGAAAAGTCTTAACAGATCCTTGCAAGCGGTATAATCTTGTACAAGGAATTGTATGTACCGTTCACGGTAGCAGCAGTGAAGAACTGCTTGTAAATTTTCGCACAATGCGTTAAAACACTGGTGTGTGCAAATGTACCACACACAGAGTTCTGAGTCTTCCCGTTTCACTAACGACGAATAGTTTTTACAACACCTTGCAAGCGGTAGAATTCTTGTACAAGGAGTGCACGACCCGTTCGCGGTAGATGGCGTAGAAGAACTGCCTGTGTAACGACAGGCTTAAGAAAATTTCCAACCACCAGTCCGCATTCTATTGGTGGATGGAAGTCACATGGTTAGTAAAGGTGACCATGCACTTTTCATGCATTAAAGTGCATTTACCTTGTAACAGCATGCATAGCGGTAATCAGACTACTCGTATCTCATGCATGGTGCCTACATATTAATAATATACATGAACGTAAACAATAGTCCGACAGGTATAGGGATTGTAGTGATACACACGTCTCAGTTCAGCTAATGTCAAAACAACGATAATACTTCACGCACCGCACGGGAAACGTTTCCCAATCGCGCACGCGCGCACATTTCCACTAACACAGTACATGAATCACCATAAATAATAATGCACAGTTTTACTAAACTAAACCCATAACCTTACTAAATACAATTGATAACAACCAAACTTAACCATCTACGAATATAATAAGAATGTCCATTGTCTGTGTAATATATGACTTGCCCCGCCTATCATGATCCTGTGATTCGTTGCAATACATACACACAGCTCCAAGATTATATTAAACAGTTTTTACAATTAAAAATACATACACACAGCTCCAAGATTATAGTGTTACAAGTATGAAAATATATCTAAACTAGTTTTACAATTAAAATACATACACACACACACACACACAGCTCAAATATTATAATGTTACAAATATGAAGATATATATTTAAAACTAGTATTTACAAAATATGTATAAAATAAGACTTAAACACGTCTATGTACTGTGTTGGACAATGGCGTATATGCTACAAGCGAATCATGTAGTATCATTACGCACAGTGATGACTTCTCCGCGAAAATCTATTACGTCACCGTCCTGATCGTGTAAAGATAATGTTATGTTGTCCAAACGACCCACATTCACAGGTAGGTATATGACGTTTGTAGGCGATTCAATTATTTTGAATCCTGGTTCGACTGACGGATAGAACGAGTGCAGCGTGTGCTCGGCTTTACCGTTCTTGTATGATCCTTGCGCTATATTACACCTTATCAGTATACTGTTCACTTTTATAATGTTAACTGTGGCGTCAGACGTGTGAGTTTTATTCGCTTCAAGCAGACGCTTTTCCTTGAAACCCAACATATCACCGATACCGTACACTGTTTGTTGAAAGTCAATATCCAATGCACAAGTCAGTTCACATTTCAGTGTATTGTTGTTAGGACGTAGACTAATCTTTGAGTCTCCTAACTGCTTTTTGAGGAAGGCTTCTATGTCACAGATTTCATAAGCACCTGTAGGTAAAGTTATCAAGTCCCGCGTTGTTCCGTCCCGTAGTACTGGAAACACGTTGTTTTTTCCCTCAATCACGTTCGGTATACTGTTGTATGTAGTAAAGTCCAATAGACCTACATACCATTCGCCGTTTGTTAGTTCGAGAGGCGGGAAAAAGTCACATACAAGAGCAGCAGCATTCGTACCTGTTAAGGTGACCGACAGCGAAGACATCTTGTCGCTTACTGATCACTCGCGCGTTAAGAAGTCCAAACATAAATGCCCGCAGATGACTGTGTGTGGTGGCTGTTCACGCTCGTAATTGTAGTAAATGTCAGTGTCGGTTCCAAAATACTGTGTCAGCTCAAGAGGTAGCTGCATATTACCATACGCATCATAGTAATAAACTTGTTTGTTTCGCTTCTTGTAGCAAACCCAGTGCGTACCAGGTCCTTCTGCACTGTCCAGATTAACAACTGCACTCTCATTCTTCCATGGTCGTGTGTGTGGTAAAGCGTTACGCATAAAAACTCCTCTGAAATAAGGTATTTTCAAAAGTTTTGCGTACACATACAAATCACTGTCAGACAATGCACGCACTGGTATGCAAATTAGTTTTTTTGTCTGTAAGGACGAAGGTATAGACCTGACGCTATTTTTTGATTGTTACGTTTATGTCTTGAGACTGTTTTGCGTTTGCAGGTCGTTTTGCGTTTGTTCACGGATTGACGTTTAATTCCTGAACCCTTCTTCTTCTTCTTTTTTCTGCAACCACTACGCGAGCTCCCTCCACCCACTGCCGATTTCGCTTTCATTGCGGCGGCTACAGCCGCAGCATACGCTCTTTCACTAACACCAGAATTCCAATCTTTCACTCGTTCCCACGCTTTGTCGGCAAGAACGCGATCAGCTATACGTCTTCGACTGTTGTCTTTGTACCTTGCGTAGGCGATATCGTGTTCGCGACAGGCTTCGTCCAGCTCGTTGATTCCGCGCTCGCTACGCGCCAATCTCTCTTTGAGTTTTGTTCCAGGTCCACAGAATCGGTAGCCGGGTAGGTGTAATTCTACTGGTAATGCGTCCACCACTCGATTAATCAAAGTAGGTACTGACGAAACGATAGCGGGCACAGTGTTTTTAAGTATTTTTCCAATTACACCACGCCCCATTCTTTTCTTACGAAGTACGTGCATTCTTGTAAACAGATCTCCAATCCTTGATTTCCGTTTCCGTATCGAGAACGTCTATTAAACGCCCCACCTCTTCAATATATTCAGACAGGACTGAACGCTGTGTCGCGCTGTCTTGATATTTATAGACAAACTTTATTAGATTGATTATATGAGCGTGAAATACCTGAGTGACCTTGTACAATTCGGTCTTTATATGTAATTTTAATTCGTGCATTTGTCGTACAGTGACTGCGTCTTTGTCATTGACACCGTTCGCTATATTCGTAATTTTTCTTCCGGCAGCGTAGAAAGCATCGCTTTGCAAACTGATTGTGTGTGCGTGTAAAAAAAATTCCAAATTCACTGCGTCTTTGAAGTCAACAGGCGCTTGCACACGCGTTAGTCGACAGTCATTAACGATTACGTTACCTGCACGATCTTTTTTCAAACTCTTCTCGTCTACGTATCGTTTTGTGGCTGCATCTCTTGATTTAAGCGGATTGTTTAGCATTATTATTCGATGATCTTTTGCGTCTACGGTAGCGTTGTCGTTCTTGTACTGTAAGCATGTGTCCTTTACGTACTGTAAAGAAACAACATCGTGCAACTCTTCAGGATCACCCAAGTTGCATATCTTTTTGTTTTTCACTTCAAAGTGACCGTCGTTAGTCACTCCTAAACCGATATCCTCACGCAGACTTCGATGAGTTTCTTTTCGCACTCTTACAGCGCTGTCGTGTCTACCGAACTTGTCTACACTCATATTTATGAAGAAAAACTGATGGTTATAGAACGGTGCGTCTGCTTTTATATGATAATGCCGGCTTCACGTAATTCTTCCAATATCGAAACGATTTCATTCCTATGACCAGTATGGCCGCTATTTTGAGACGCCATTAACAGTCTCAATCTATTCACCAACTCGTTAGGATCATCCCAATGCACGTAATCGATTGCAGTGTTCGGTTTCATCTCCATATAGCCACTCCCTGTACGTTTTCGTGCACTCGATGCAAACAATTTAGATATTACTAGTCGGTACTTGACGCCACTGTAACTGTTTATTCGCGTATTGTGTTTATATTTTTGTTTGTGTCCGTTGGTTGCTAGTAGTATGGACTTATATTTCCTCATATCGTCCTTATTGTATTTTTTCGGTAGTTTCATAAACAAAAGTTCATACAGACCAGGTGTACCCTCGTAAATTTTTCCTTTGACATGAAAGTTGTCGTTATCATCGATTTTTACATTTGAATCACCTATCATAAATTTACCACCTTCGTATCGAACACCATACGTACGATCTATAATCCGTTTACAGTCCGCCGATTCAAATCGTGTCATAACTGAAACAATAGAAACACATGTATTAGCTAATAGGAATGATGAATAACATACACACACACATTCATGTTTGTGGTAAATAAATATATAGTACACGTTAGTAATACGTTAGTTTATTGCAAACTGTGAAGATGGCAGCTACTCCTGATTTTAGCATTGAAAGTGAAAGAAGAAAATCGTTCAAGTATTGGGAAGTGACGTTTGTCAGCCCCGACGAGTTAGCGTTTGCTGGGTTTTACTACTATCCGCTAAATTATTCTTCAATATTCCGTAAACAACTTAGAGCATTGTAGCGAGTTTTACCTTACTATATAAAAAAAGAACCATATGATCTGAAAGTCTAATATGTTCCCATAAGGAATACGTAGGAGAGACTGCGCTAGGAATATGACCATGAGAAATAGTTTCACCAGGAATACATCGTGGATAGGGTGTGTGAGGAAAGACAGGATCATTTCGTTATGTCGCATGGAAACCTGAAGGTCGTCACAGAAGCGTTATCTGAAGAAGACAGAGGAAGAGGAACAAAGAAATTGGGTTTGGTGGATTATCGTTGTGGGACCCCAGCCCTTGATAAAGAAAGACGTTTAAAAGCAACAGCGGCCGGCTAGGCGTCAGTTACTCCTGGCGATATTGTGGAGTGCGGATCAAGTGTTTGTTGCGGATTAGTGCAAAGTAATTATTGTGTTAAAATTAGTGCGGAACTCTAAAGTTGACACTATTATTGCGTGTAGACAAATTTAACTTTAGTTATTGCATGGGAGTGCCTCGTTGATTTCAAATGGTTATTTGTGATCAATTAAAGCTGTTAAATATTGATGTTATCGGTGTGTGAGCATTTTGTTTCCACTGTACAATACGCCGATCCGTGAGACCGTCGTAACACTATTATAGAAATAATTACGTCAGCAGATGCAAAGAAGCAGAAATTAACAAGGCAGGAGACATAACATGAAATTTTACTTTTTATGAGTGTGTTTAATATTTTTTGTTTAGTATTTTTGTTTATTGTTACTGTTTGTTTTAGCATTTTTTGTATTTTTATTTTTTGTTCAGTATTATACAACATTCATAAAGGAAAGAATGCTATGCTACATCCAAGGATTTTCCTTAATTTAAAAAAACTATTATCACATCCGGCATTGCACAGTTAAAGATAAACCCACCTTGAAAGGAATATTATGTAACATTTTCTAGTATATTCAATAAAAGCAAACATAACCTAACGTATTGTCTCAAAATCTAAAAATTGTCTTACTATAGACAATAGATTATATATATAATCTTCTTCTCTTCTTCTGCACGTCACGGAGTATGCACTTTGACTGTTCCGTCTTCACGGAGTATCTCTGCATCTCGTTATCGGTTTCCCACGTCTCTTGTACCAAAGGGTCTATATCGAAACGCAACTTTAGGTAGTCGGTCATCCTACATTCTGTCAAGATGCTGTAACCAATCTTTGCGATATGTCTGGATTTTATCATTTTGGAGAATACCTGCAGCTCTTCTGTAATATCAACATTGCGCAAACGATCCTCTCTCGTGCAACCCTTTGTTCTTCTCAGTTTCATTTCCGAAGTTTTAATCTGATTTTTAATCTTTTTTTAGAAACCCATGTTTCACATCCATATAGTAAAACAGGCACTGCCATTGTTATATAAAAATTAAGCCTTGTCTCTTTTCTAGTATTCCTGCTCAACGTTCTATACATAACGCTACACACCATCTGAAACCAACCTCAATATTTTTGTAGGGATATCTCGGCCTGTGTCGTTCCCAATACTGATAGTGTAATCCAGGCAACTGAAGTCAAAGACTTGTTCCAAAACTGTTCTGTAAAGAAGAAACTTGTTCCAAACTCTTCTGCCCATAAATACATTGCGTATGGGGAATTTTACCTTCACTTATTTTATACGATGTACTTTTTTTTGACTTCAAATTGTTGCTTGTGACTAATTAAAGCTGGCAATTAGTGTCTGTATTTCGTTCCCACGTGACACCATCATAACAATATGTAAAATTGATTGAATTATGCTCGATAAGAAATTGTAAACGTGTCTCCTTTGTAAACTGTCAAAGGGACCCTATATCTTGCAGAGCGACAGCACGGTAGACGCAGCGGTTGGAGGAACACCGCACAAGCCGTTTATCAAGTTGACAAAGGCGTGCATACGTAACCTAGCAGAGACACAGACAAGATGCGAGGAAAATGTATTGGAGCAGTGTGCGGTGTATTGGGCTGTAGACACCACTCCATACGTTACAACAATACATTCACTACGACAATACAGTGAAACAGTTTGTTGTCAAACTGTACTGTTACCTGATAAATTACGCAACTGAAATGTACTCAAATGTACAATTATTGAACGAGTGAGGCAAGTTCTCAGTTTTAACTTAACCGTTTGACATTTGTTTTGCCGGTCTGTCTGTCTGTCTATCTATGTACATATCTGTCTGTCTATCTGTTTGGTTTATGTCTCACGATAATTTTTGAACGTATCCAATAATATTCGTAAAATTTGTCATGTGTCCATTCTTTGACTTCCATGTTCCGTAAGGAACATGGAAGTATGGTGATGGCGAAAAAAATCTTGGTCAACATAAGAGCAGATTCTGATTGTACTACCTCAAAACATGAAGAAAAGTCATTTTCTGAAAATCTGTGTGTCTGTGTGTACAATTTGTTCTATGGCGAACGCTAACGGCCGCAAATTCAAACAGAATCAATTAATGTTTTGCATGTGTGCCCGAAGTATAGGACTATAGGACGATTGATTTTGGTGAAGCTTGGTTAAAGGAAAGGAGTAGTTTACATGCAACGTTTTATGTTAACAAGAGTAAAGTACTTAAATTTGATATATAAATTATTATGAAAAAAAAAAAATTTTTTAAATTAAAAAACACGACTGCCAAAAAAATAAATGAATAAATAAAAAATAAATTGATAAAAAACTAAATAAAAATAATATTTTTTTAATAAAATAAATTAATAAATATAATAAAATAATATAATATAAATAAAATATTTTTTTAATAAATAAAAATTAATATTTGTTTAATGAAAAGAACAAATCTATTTAGAAACAGCCCCCGACTGCATTGAAAATTAAAATTGAAGAGCAAAATTTTATCAGCAATATTTCTTATAATTGTAGTCTTCATATGATGCATTGATATATATTCAACATCGAAAAGTAATTTAAATCTAATAAAATTACTATGCGGTTAATCATTCATAACATTTTCGTTAAATCTGATCAGAGCTCAATTTCAATACCTTGTTTTTGGCTTTTTAAATCGACTTTATTTAGATTTTGTGATTTTTACTTAATATTATTTTTATATAGTTTTTTATCAATTTATTTTTTATTTATTCATTTATTTTTTTGGCAGTCGTGTTTTTTAATTTTTTTAATTATTTTATTTTATTTTATTCCTTTTTGTGTTTAAAAAGAGTATAATGGGAATGTGCAGTGTGTGCGTGCGTGTGTGCGTGCGTGCGTGCGTGCGTGCGTATGTGTGAAGTGCAAAAAGAATTTCAATTTTTACATAGTTTTATTTAGAAACTGTATTATATACATAGTATAATTAGCGTATGAACTTATAAATATATTATTACTTTATTTTATATACTATTATATAACTAGTATAATACAAACATTTCGATAAATTGTTTTATAAATTATATAATTAACTAAATAATTTCATTTATTAGAAATGATAAAGAAAAAGCTTTGGTCTACAGATTTCTGAGTCTATTTAATTCCTCAAGTGAATTTTTATCGTGCGGTTCATACAACAATTTTCGTGGATCCAGACAACTTATTGCTAATCCCTCTAATGTTTTCACACGACTTAGTGCGACGTAGGCCTGACCCTTGGCAAAAATATTACTACTCAAATCAATGACTGCTTTGTCTAATGTAGTGCCTTGGAGTTTATGTACTGTTACAGCCCAACACAATATTAATGGCAGCATACGTCGTTCTACTTTGCCCTGGCCTTGCAAAGCATCATATTCAACAGTGGTGGGCTCTATCTTTACTCCAATACCAGCAGTATTTCCCCTAATTGATCTGTCATCAAATTCTACAAATACGGCTTGTGGAAGCTCACCAGGTTGAAGCTGATCTCGACGTAGTGCAGGCCACTCAATTTTTCTAATGATGCCGATTGCTCCGTTGACCAGACCATGATTAACATGAATGTTTTTTCGTAACATTACCCTAGTTCCGACTCCGATTAGTAAAGAGTTTGGAATACCTCCAGTTTTGTTTGGATCCGTTGGTATGAAGTCTTTCTTTAACTTTTGTCCGTAATTCTTAGCTTCGACAGACACATCCACCGCTGCAATATCGTAAACTTTAGATGATGTTTTCAACTTTTCAGTCATCATAGCATTATATATTCTTCTACCTGTTTAGTGGTTGGGAAAATACGCAGACATTCGCCATCAGCAAATTCATCTTAGAAAAAATCCTTAGAACCGATCACTTGTATTCACTTCCGGTCAAAACCGGAAGTCAACTCACGGTGATATATAGCCTATGACACTTCTGGTGAAGTAAGGAATCCATCGAGCCATCGAACATCAAAATCGATAAAGCCGTTAAAAAGTTATAGTGGAACAAACATACATACATACATACATTCATACCCTACCACTGAAAACTTAACACTCCTTTTGGCAGTCGTGTAAAAAGGTCATAATAATCCACTGTAGAAAGGCAAATAAAATATCTCTAAATAAAAAGGGTAGTTGTGGAGGGAGGGGATACGTTTTCTATTAAAGTTACAAATTTATTCGACCGAAAACTTAAAAATTTCTATAAAATATTAACAGTACATATAATTCCGTGCTATATAATCAAAGATACGTAACCAAAATAATTTTTCTTTTTCAAAATTCACAAATAACAAACACTAGGCGGTATTCACTTTATTTCGCGTTAGCTTAAAAAAATTAATTATTTATTTTTAAAATATTAACATCTAACTAAAATTTGTATTTAGATGATCTTTCTCAGCGTTTTTACCAAAAGCATGCTGATGTATTTGGTTTCGTTCTGAGTGTAGGCCTACATATTAAAAATAATTTTATAATTAATTAGAACATGGAAGTCATGTATAGTTCTCCATGCCGATTTTTCCCTTTAGAATCATACTGTTTTTGAGATTCTTCTTCAGCACTAAACCCCACGTGATTCCTGGCTTCAAACACCAACCTTTTCCAAAGACTGTTATCCATTGCCATCTCAGTGAAACACTCACATTCATTCTTCTGAGATTTGCTAGGACATCATCTAACCATCTTATTCTACGTCGGCCTCTCTCTGTGTGTCTCTGCCTCTCTCTCTCTCTCTCTCTCTCTCTCTCTCTCTCTCTCTCTCTCTCTCTCTCTCTCTCTCTCTCTCTCTCTCTCTCTCTCTCTCTCTCTCACTCACTCACTCACTCACTCACTCACTCACTCACTCACTCACTCACTCACTCACTCACTTTGTCTCTCTCTATGCTTTTATGGACCTGCGTCTTGCGAATTGTCTTTGGCATACGCTGGTCATCCATCCGCTATAGTTTACCTAACCATCGTAATAGATGTGCCTTTATAAATCTTACAATGTCTTCGTGATGCAATAGCTCATTCATCACCTGGTTATATTAAACTGGTATATTCATTTTAATATACTGAATTATTGTATCATGCCATCAGTAAGTAAAGTGACTTTTCTTTAGTTGTTTACATGTTTTGACATTTAGTGTTTTAATTTTTGTAACTGTTTATCTGTATACAATAACAAGAAGGGCTGACAAATGGTCAGCATTTCATAATCATGTATGTGTTTTGTCAGTCAATTTGTTCATTGTTTGCTTACTCGAACAGATTAAAAATCTGCAATAAATTGAAAAACAATCTCCTGGTTATTTCTTATTCTCCATTTTTCATCTTCTTTAACCGAGCTATAAACACATTACCGGGCCAGGGCACCTTTCTATAATCTGCCTGCTAACAAACAATTGTTTTTGACATTTATCTCCCCGAAAGTAGTGGGGCTGGAGGTAAGAATAGGATGTAATTAAAATTGTGAAAAATCACAGAAACCCGTACGGAGTACGAACTTACAGGGAATTATATCCACAAACTAAAGGTTTCCTTTATTTTTAAATATTTAAAAATTTTGTGACGTCAGAGTTCATAATTTTGATAAAATAGCAAACACCATTTGGGGTATCAAATCTAAGATAATTTTAACTGACATCAAAATTTCAGGCTAAATTTTAGAAATTTTGTCATAAAAAGTTTTTTGAATTCAAAATTCTATGGGAATTTTAAAAAACTCACTTAACAAAAAATGTTAAGTGTTACTTTCTAACAAGGTTTATTAACTAATTCAAATAACCTCAAATTCAAAATCTAAATCAATATCTTCTTCTTCTTCTTCTTCTTCTTCTTCTTCTTCTTCTTCTTCTTCTTCTTCTTCTTCTTCTTCTTCTTCTTCTTCGTCTTCTTCTTCTTCTTCTTCTTCTTCTTCTTCTTCTTCTTCTTCTTCTTCTTCTTCTTCTTCTTCTTCTTCTTCTTCTTCTTCTTCTCCTCCTTCTCCTTCTCCTCCTCCTTCTCCTCCTCCTCCTCCTCCTCCTCCTCCTCCTCCTCCTCCTCCTCCTCCTCCTCCTCCTCCTCCTTCTGTGACGATTTTAAAATAAAAAAAAATAAAAAATGAAATAAAAGAAATTTAAAATAATTTAAAATCTCACATTAAAACAGAACATAAACCCCTAAAGAAAATGATAATGTAACCCCGCCATAATACCCAAAATAAATAGTTTTAAAACCAAAAAGAATTCTATAATAAAATTGCGATAACACCCCTTAATAATTAACCCGGCTTTAACCTGCCGAAACCGGCATCAACACGCATAATTACCCGTGAATATGACTAATAATTGTATTAAATCGGAACTTGATAAAAAACATAATAATGTACAATAATAAAATACTAAGTGAGAGATACCGTAGTATAATTAAATATAGTTAATTATGTCAGAGAATAATCGAGTAAATATTAATCGAATATGGAACTACTTTTACGCTGACAAGCTACCCGCGCGCGGACAGCCTCTTCACCCCTATACTTAGCCAGTTCAGTTGTATCTCAGACTCCGCTGCTGATACAGCGTACAAAAGTATGTAGTCAATATAAAAACCTATAAACGAGGAGAAGCTTGTGTGAGATAGCCGGATGATGTAAAAATGTCGAAAATGAAGTGAGTGTAAGACAATGACATCTCTGTAACAAACTAACACCACCTAAATGTGATGTTAAACTGTTAACATGTAACTGTTAAACGTAAGTAACTTGTGCGGTACAACAATGTGAATACCAGTGAAAGTTACAACCCAAAACCTACCACAAGAATCTACAGACCCAACAGACGACTTATCTTTAGGAATGACAGCATATTTCACCAAAACACGATAGCCAGACGATCTCCAAGACACCCTGCACAACCAATAGAAGCGCCGATTCGCCGACGATGTTACACACAGGTATCACGGAAGTTCAACTTCCGTGGTTCAGTACTTAACTTAAAATAATACATGATAGACACTTAATTAACCAATGAAAGTAAAGTAAAACACGAAAGACTGACTTAATTACCATAAAATTGTAATTTCATACTTAGTAATAATATGTGTTAAGTTTAAGGCTTTTATGAATATAACACGTTAAAGTTAAATAAGCCCATTCTTCAGATGGCACGAAATAAAGATGATAATTTTAATATCATATACTGAAAGAAAATACTCGGATCCGAGGGCAGTAAAAGCTATGTTAACTCATTAATTAATCTAATTCTATTTGTACAAGAGGTGCAAATGTTTTTACTTTTAATATACTCATTGCTAAATTTCTTCGGAGATGTTAAAACTTTATGTAATAAAGAGATGTCATGGTCCAAAAAGGTGAGTGAATAAATCTACAAACCCCTGTCAATATTCATCAATTCACGGGATCCTATTTAACTTTTGTTTACTTTCCAGTTATTTATGATTGTGTAAAGATAATGGCAGCCTGTTTAATTGACCTGAGCCAATTAACCAGGTTCCCGAATTGTAACGTATGCGATACGTTTCAAATGCGCCACTCTGCTTAATTAATGAATAAATGATAATTAGCAAGATAAAATACTCTGTGTTTGTCATTTAATATGTGGTAGAATTATTCACTCTATGAATGTTACTTTAAAATACGCAAAAGGAAGAATTGAAGTAAGTAAATTCAGAATTAGGATAGTGTGTTTTTATAATCATTATGTGGTGTAATAATATAATATAATATAATAACCATGATATATATAGTAAGAATATTTAGATATAATATAATAATTATTTAAGCATTGTAACCCCAGGGTAAAACCTGTTTAAAAATGCATTCCCCAACTTGTCAGTTTAACGACAATCTCAGACAAGAAAATGACCTGTTCCCGCTTGTAACAAACTATCCCTTTGTTACGCTCTGCCACCTCAAGTAGACAATACATCACCTCCCCCTATTGTATTAGAAAGTGTGTGACCCCTTGCCCAGTAACAAAAGATTTCAGACACACGTTGAAAATTAAATCGAATAAAAAAAAAACAAGTAAATAATTTTATTATTAAAATGCGCCACTGTTTTTTTTGTTTCATTTTGTGTAAATGGTTAGTGTACTTAGTGTCAATTATAAAATACTCTATTCTGTATATCTATGCACTCAGTTAGGAAATTGTATGTAAAAGTAGTATATTGTACTTACATTGTACTTAGAGGAAATTGTACTTAGCCTTTTTCTAAGTAGCATATATGAATAATATGGACGATATTTATAAGTGTATATTTTGTGTGAGATTACGCACATACTCGTATATAATTATACGTGAAAAGATTAGATTGTATTATACCAATTCATGTATGTACGTGTCAAAGTATTCAGTCTCTAACACGTCTATTTTGCGACAATATCAGTTCTGTAGTTTTCCTGTACAAGCCTGCATAAATGTGTAATTCGTGTTTCTATTGACACGATGAGTTATATGAACTACTGACTAAATAAAACAAGTGTACTAATTAATTTTATGGAATGATGCTTCCCGAAGTAAACAAACGAGTTCGAAACAAAAAAGAAACCGTCTCTTAAATCAGACCAAAGTAATAATAATAAATAATAAGTCATTTAAAATAAAAAGTTTAATAATATCGTAAATTATTATAACACGTTAGTATAATTATAATTATAAAGTGTAACAAAACTCAGCTTAGTAACGGGCCGTAACATTTCGTACGCATCGCTCACTCCACCCCTTTTTTGAAGCCAGCCTGTGCAAGTTAATAAGCTGTCCACCAGCTATTGTTAAATGGAACAATAGAGAAATATTCTCCCTCAAGAAACTTCCCCCTTTGTACGCATAAACTATGCCATTGTTTGAAGAAAACTAGTTTGACCCACATTCCACAGTAACAGCTGATCGTTGAAAGTAAAGTGTTTGTCTCCTTTTGTTTATGTATTACAGCTGATCATTTAAAAACAAAAATTATTATCTTCGTGAAATTCCGATTCTCTCAGTAGCATAAGAAATTAGGATAAGAATGAATCTAAGGTCAAGTATGGGATTGGCTTTAGATTTCTGTAGTAGAATTAAGAATTATATATAGGTAACGTAACAAGTCACAACGGCGCCGCACTGAAAAATTCTTTACAAGGGTTAAAGAAAGTTCTTTACAAGAGTTAAAGAAAGTGCAGAAAACTAACTACTAGAGTTAGAGTATGCAAAATGTAATCAGTCGGGCCACGATATTGTGAGTTACGGATATAAGTATTAAGAAGTAAAAATATAAGTTAGCATTGTAAGAAGTGAGATAAAGGGGATTTCACGGAGGAGAACATTTAAATGAACAAGTTCATTTAAAGAGATATAGAGAAAACAAATCGTGTACTAAATTAAATTTTAACACAGAAATCCCCGAGCATATTCCCAGTACGTTACTCACAAAAAAAAACCCGTAAAATACTCACCCGGTGTCGATATTTAAGCGGAGGAGTATGTGACGATTTTAAAATAAAAAAAAGAAAAAATGAAATAAAAGAAATTTAAAATAATTTAAAATCTCACATTAAAACAGAACATAAACCCCTAAAGAAAATGATAATGTAACCCCGCCATAATACCCAAAATAAATAGTTTTAAAACCAAAAAGAATTCTATAATAAAATTGCGATAACACCCCTTAATAATTAACCCGGCTTTAACCTGCCGAAACCGGCATCAACACGCATAATTACCCGTGAATATGACTAATAATTGTATTAAATCGGAACTTGATAAAAAACATAATGATGTACAATAATAAAATACTAAGTGAGAGATACCGTAGTATAATTAAGTATAGTTAATTATGTCAGAGAATAATCGAGTAAATATTAATCGAATATGGAACTACTTTTACGCTGACAAGCTACCCGCGCGCGGACAGCCTCTTCACCCCTATACTTAGCCAGTTCAGTTGTATCTCAGACTCCGCTGCTGATACAGCGTACAAAAGTATGTAGTCAATATAAAAACCTATAAACGAGGAGAAGCTTGTGTGAGATAGCCGGATGATGTAAAAATGTCGAAAATGAAGTGAGTGTAAGACAATGACATCTCTGTAACAAACTAACATCACCTAAATGTGATGTTATACTGTTAACATGTAACTGTTAAACGTAAGTAACTTGTGCGGTACAACAATGTGAATACCAGTGAAAGTTACAACCCAAAACCTACCACAAGAATCTACAGACCCAGCAGACGACTTATCTTTAGGAATGACAGCAGATTTCACCAAAACACGATAGCCAGACGATCTCCAAGACACCCTGCACAACCAATAGAAGCGCCGATTCGCCGACGATGTTACACACAGGTATCACGGAAGTTCAACTTCCGTGCTTCAGAACTTAACTTAAAATAATACTTGATAGACACTTAATTAACCAATGAAAGTAAAGTAAAACACGAAAGACTGACTTAATTACCATAAAATTGTAATTTCATGCTTAGTAATAATATGTGTTAAGTTTAAGGCTTTTATGAATATAACACGTTAAAGTTAAATAAGCCCATTCTTCAGATGGCACGAAATAAAGATGATAATTTTAATATCATATACTGAAAGAAAATACTCGGATCCGAGGGCAGTAAAAGCTATGTTAACTCATTAATTAATCTAATTCTATTTGTACAAGAGGTGCAAATGTTTTTACTTTTAATATACTCATTGCTAAATTTCTTCGGAGATGTTAAAACTTTATGTAATAAAGAGATGTCATGGTCCAAAAAGGTGAGTGAATAAATCTACAAACCCCTGTCAATATTCATCAATTCACGGGATCCTATTTAACTTTTGTTTACTTTCCAGTTATTTATGATTGTGTAAGATAATGGCAGCCTGTTTAATTGACCTGAGCCAATTAACCAGGTTCCCGAATTGTAACGTATGCGATACGTTTCACTTCTTTTTCTGCTGCGTCTTCTTCTTGTTCTTGTTCTTGTCCTTCTTCTTCTCCTCCTCCTCCTCCTCCTCCTCCTCCTCCTCCTTATCTCCTTTTCCTTCTTTTTCTGCTGCGTCTTCTTCTTTTTCTGCTGCGTCTTCTTCTTTTTCTTCTTCTTCTTCTTCTTCTTCTTCTTCTTATTGTGGTTTCCATAATCATTACCATTACAAATATAATCAATTACATTCCGTCATCCCCACCATCTACACCAATACCTTATTAATAAATTAAAATTACATTATTTCATAAGAACTTTAAATACAAGGAAAACCAAATAACATTATAATTACAAACTGTTAAGTATCAAAAGCATAGCAAACATAAACTATTACATATACAATAAAAGATATAAAGTTCTGAATGCACAAAACAGTGGTAAGGCAGATGGAAGAAGACAATAATGTCTGGGGCCACATTTTAGAGAGAAACGTGTTTTGAAGTGGGGGGGGGACGTTTGATGTAACACGTCAATAAACAATCAAGCTGTAAACACGTCAATAAACAACGAACTCAGAGTTCGTACAGTCTTTAAGAGGCTTACAACTGTCAAGCATTGTGGCGTCTTGACATTGATATGGCGGCACGTAGATAGAACGTGTTTTATACTCGTTTTATCGTGAGAACAGCTGACTAAGGTCGACAGCTGTTATAGATCTACGTATGGTACAAGTAACATTAAGTAACGGACCTACGTACAATAATAACCTTCCATAATGTTGTTGTTACCTTTCCTCGCAACGGTGGACTAAACTATTGAACACCAGATAAATTCGTAGACACAACTTTTCTTAATACTACTATGAAAAAAAATGGCACATTTCTATTACAATATCTGTGTTGTCGTAATTCTACAAAATTCAAAATAATTTATAAACAAAAAAATTATATGTAGAATTTAATTAACAATTTAATTTATGCATACGTACATAAAATGTTATACATATCAGGCACTAATAAACAAATATTGAATAGACATTGTTTAATGTATATGATACTTTATAATAGACCTACGCTGAATAATTGATTAAAACATACAAAAACACACGCACACACACACGCACACATACACACACATAAAGTATATAGACAGAAAGCGAAGAATTCTTCGGCTATACATATTTTACACCATAACAGAACATTCTCCATGTTTCTCGGCTATCGCAGCAGAGCCCAGATGTAATGTGTGTGTGCACGTACATATTGCTGCTACTTTGACGAAAGACAATTACGCGTCAACAACCAAGGCTGTTCCGGACTCCACCGGTCCACGCTCACTGTGTTCAAGGCAGCAAGCAATTACTCACTAATGTTTTCTAGTAGTATTGACGAGTATTATGGATTATTCTTGAACACTTGTGCTCTCTACCAGTGATGCCCCAACTGGAACGTTATCAACTCCTTCTTCTTCTTCTCCTGTTCAAGGATTAGGTTATATAAATCTGTTCCTGCACCCATCTCATCGTCGGACGACCCACGTCGCTTCTACCAATGGCTTTATAGTTCAGTGCCTCTTTCGGCAATAGACCCTCTGTCATCCTTTGGAGATGATCCCACCATTGTAAATTGAAATAATTTAATTTATGTCCTTTACTTCGAGTTCTGCTCTGATATTTACATATGCTATCCTTATACTATTATATCCTTATGCTATCTTGCAATGTATAATTTAAAGTATTTCGAAGAAACTGCATTTTACCACTCTGAATCTTGCCGCTTTTTTTCATGACCTCACTCAAGTTATTGTTTAGTAAATACACGCCGAACACCACGATGCCACTCGTCTTGCACCGCATTGCTTCAGAGACGTATAAACAATAGTTTAATCTCCAAAAAATTTTACGATTATGTCTAAAATTTTACTTCAATACTTATTATTAAGTTGGTGTAATACCGGACTGTTAAGCTGTGGTCAGGCTCAAGTTAACCAGAAAATGCCTATAGAACGCATCTGTCTGTTCAGAGATTAATGGGACAGAGACAATAACGAGAGCAATGGGTCGTTAAGGCAGGCGCTAATTATGCAAATCACATACACTTTGCATATTTAATTGCCTACGTGCAGCGCCGAAGGCTCATTTAGCCTTTCCCTATTTACGGTGGATAACAGAATGACAAGATGTTTAAAGCACTAGAGCATAATTTTTATAATACGTTCCCATTTAGTAATGGAATACATTACTAATTATCCATAGCATATACTACCTCAGATCATATAAATAGTGCATGTATACTGCAGGAACTGAATGTTATGAAAATGTTCGAAAGGATTACTCAATATTGGTCAAAATCGTTGGAACATCTTAGCATGACTGCCGCTTCCCAACAACTATTGATTTGGACGTGTGGGACGTCCGAAGAAACACTGGACTCACCAGCTTTAGTTCATCTGTTTCGGACCGGAAGAAACTATTTTTGGTTTGGCCCTTGTAGAAGAAGTTGATGATGATACTAATGATGACCTCAATCTAGCCCGTTGCGACATTCAGGAGACAGATCTAAACCCTTAACAAATTGAAAAAAAAGATGTACTACACTGATGTAAAAGAAAATTTCTGACGAAAATTTATAGTTCCAATTTGTGACACTCAAACCTTTTGTGAAGTGGAAAAGTAGAGAATTGTCTGCAGCTAATGAAAATTTTAGGATATATCCTTCATCAGGACAGAGAGGTTGAGATTGTCGTGTCGTAAGAATGGAAGAGTACAGGGCAGTAACAATCTCTACAAGCTCATATCGTCAGGGGTTCGTCTCCGAGTTGGTAAGTACTCAGGATTGTTGGAAGTATAGGTTTTCAGAGATCTCAAGTATTCAAACACGGTTATCACCACTTTACTCTTTGAGTCGCAACGGGTGAGCGACAGCAACGGAACAGACTAAGGCCAATTAAATACCTTGAGGGTATTATGCCTATATACGTACGTTTACATTAAATTATGAAAAGAGAGCAAGGGGGAAATCAGTGAGGGTTACCGTAACGTATGGAGCAGAGGCAAGACGAGAAACCACGACAACTAGAAGAGAAACGTAAAGTTGCCGAGACTTATGATAACTAGAAAACGGCCCCATATAGAATTGCAAATGTCAATATTCGAGAAACATTCCATGGTGACAGACATAGTAGACTGACCTACAGGAAAGACGACAACTCCGCAATTATTATGTCCCGACAGGATGTATGATAACATATTGACTAATCATGATGTTCAGGGAAAATTGTTGCATAAGCAAAAAGCGAATTGGACGACCATGATGCGATGGGTCATGGCCGGCTCTAGTAGAAGGTCGAGTTATTAAACGTGGCAACACTGGAACCAGCTGATATTTAAGGCCGACTAGACCCCGACGATCTCTTAATTTATGCATTTCAATAATCAAATCACGTCATTTTTAATTGCCGGTTAACAGCAGTTTTATAATTTTTAATGTTTGTAAAGTACAAGTTTATTATGTAAAATACTGTTATATTATTTAAGAAATACACTATTCATATGTTACCAATTCAATAATTTAAACAAAATTCATTCATTAGCCCTAACACTAATTCACTAATATCTTTAGCTTAGCGTATATTACTAAGTGAGGACAGACCTATAATGTAGATTTAGCTATAAATAAGCGTACTCATGATTTTAGTTATGCTAAGAAATTCAATCAAAATACATGTTCAATTTAACTACGCGTATTTTATTACACTATGGTCATGGGCCTCAGACGCAACGTTACCATTTTTAAGGTTCCGGCCTTCTACTAGAGCCGACCGTGGATGGGGTGATTGTGTCGTGTAAGCTAATTGGTTATAAAGAGGAGAGTTTGCTATATAAAGGTAAGGAGGAGAAAATGAAGAAGGAGACAATGTAGTCAATGGGACAAAAGACGAATGAAAGGAAAGAAAATTGAAACGTCTGGGGATTACTCAATTATAAGTGAAGCCTCAAATACCTAACATAAGTGTTTAGAATAAAGACGTAAAGAACGGTAATTGCACTGGTTAACAAAATCAAACTTACTTCATCAGGCAGGGAACCAAAATGACTAACGATGAGAGTAATCCTTAGCGCTGGAGACGAGTCTCAAGTAAACAGAGAGAGCATCTTAACTTACTTTGAAAAATATATTGTGATTATATTTGTGTACTGAATACATATATACGTAGTAAATTTTTAATTAAAATGTAATAGATTTCTTAACGCAATGCAAGTAAATTTTGTAAAAGAATCCCAAAAATTATAGGAAAGCATAAATTCTGCATTAAGAGGGTGGATAAAAATATGAGATGATTATAGAAATCCCTTAGCTGGCAAGATCACGTCGCTTTAGTTGGCTGAAGTTTATTTCCTTGGCATTGATGCGTATCGCTGAGACTAAATGTCTACAAAGTAATGACAGTGTTACTGACAGAAAGTAGCGTTCATTCTTAATGTTTAACGGAAACTACCATGGTTTTATATTTATTTAATATTGGATATTCTGGAAAAATCTAGATCGATTATTAACCAGAGTCAGTAAAATTACTTCGAAATCGTGGCGTCGAGAATTTAATAATATATTAGGCTCGTTCAACTTTCGGTGTCTCTTGACCTGTCTAGAGCTACAGTATTGTATGACTTTAATTATATATCGTGGCATATATTTATTTAAAACTTACCATGTGTGAAATATAACTAGCTTCAAGACAACAATTAAAATTAATGTAATTGTTGTAAATTATATTATTACAAAATATTATACGCAGTATAGTCACAAATTTCTATACTCGTATGCACTATAAACTATGTACGATATTAGACTATGTTATATATAATACAATATAATCGACGTTTTTTATTTACTCGTTTATAAGTTATACATATTCCACATACTGTACACTTTATAAACTGTAAGGTAATACATAAATTTTAATGTAGTACTAACTTTTAATCTGCAGTGAAATTGCCACGCTCACTCGTCAACTGGCCATCCAGCAAGCAACGCCTCAAATTCCCACGCTCACTCGTCAACTGGCCATCCAGCAAGCAACTCCTCAAATTGCCCCGCTCACTGTCAACTGGCCATCCAGCAAGCAACGCCTCAAATTGCCCCGCTCACTGTCAAATGGTCATCCAGCAAGCTACTCCTCAAATTGCCCCGCTCACTGTCAACTGGTCATCCAGCAAGCAACGCATCAAATTGCCCCGCTCACTGACAACTGGGCATCCAGCAAGGAACGCCTCAAATTGCAACGCTCACTGTCAACTGGCCATCCAACAAGGAACGCCTCAAATTGCCACGCTCACTCGTCAACTGGCCATCCAGCAAGCAACGCCTCAAATTGCCCCGCTCACTGTCAACTGGTCATCCAGCAAGCAACGCCTCAAATTGCCCCGCTCACTGTCAACTGGCCATCCAGCAAGGAACGCCTCAAATTGCCCCGCTCACTGTCAACAGGCCATCCAGCAAGCAAGGCCTCAAATTGCTCCGCTCACTGTCAACTGGCCACCCAGCAAGCAACGCCTCAAATTGCCACGCTCACTGTCAACTGACCATCCAGCAAGCAACGCCTCAAATTGCCCCGCTCACTGTCAACTGACCATCCAGCAAGCAACGCCTCAAATTGCCCCGCTCACTGTCAACTGGTCATCCAGCTAGCAACACCTCAAATTGCCCCGCTCACTGTCAACTGGTCATCCAGCAAGGAAAGCTTCAAATTGCCCCGCTCACTGTCAACTGGCCATCCAGCAAGGAACGCCTCAAATTGCCCCGCTCACTGTCAACTGGCCATCCAGCAAGCAACGCCTCAAATTGCCCCGCCCACTGTCAACTGGCCATCCAGCAAGCAACGCCTCAAATTGCCCCGCTCACTGTCAACTGGTCATCCAGCTAGCAACACCTCAAATTGCCCCGCTCACTGTCAACTGGTCATCCAGCAAGGAAAGCTTCAAATTGCAACGCTCACTCGTCAACTGGCCATCCAGCAAGCAACGCCTCAAATTGCCACGCCTCAAATTGCCACGCTCACTCGTCAACTGGCCATCCAGCAAGCAACGCCTCAAATTGTCCCGCTCACTGTCAACTGGCCATTCAGCAAGGAACGCCTCAAATTGCCCCGCTCACAGTCAACTGGCCATCCAGCAAGCAACGCCTCAAATTGCCCCGCTCACTGTCAACTGGTGATCCAGCAAGCAACGCATCAAATTGCCCCGCTCACTGTCAACTGGGCATCCAGCAAGGAACGCCTCAAATTGCAACGCTCACTGTCAACTGGCCATCCAACAAGCAACGCCTGAAATTGCCCCGCTCACTGTCAACTGGCCATCCAGCAAGAAACGCCTCAAATTGCCCCGCTCACTGTCAAATGGTCATCCAGCTAGCAACACCTCAAATTGCCCCGCTCACTGTCAACTGGTCATCCAGCAAGGAAAGCTTCAAATTGCCCCGCTCACTGTCAACTGGCCATCCAGCAAGCAACGCCTCAAATTGCCCCGCTCACTGTCAACTGGTCATCCAGCAAGCAACGCATCAAATTGCCCCGCTCACTCGTCAACTGGGCATCCAGCAAGGAACGCCTCAAATTACAACGCTCACTGTCAACTGGCCATCCAACAAGGAACGCCTCAAATTGCCACGCTCACTCGTCAACTGGCCATCCAGCAAGCAACGCCTCAAATTGCCCCGCTCACTGTCAACTGGTCATCCAGCAAGCAACGCCTCAAATTGCCCCGCTCACTGTCAACTGGCCATCCAGCAAGGAACGCCTCAAATTGCCCCGCTTACTGTCAACTGGCCATCCAGCAAGCAACGCCTCAAATTGCTCCGCTCACTGTCAACTGGCCATCCAGCAAGCAACGCCTCAAATTGCCCCGCTCACTGTCAACTGGCCATCCAGCAAGCAACGCCTCAAATTGCCCCGCTCACTGTCAACTGGTCATCCAGCTAGCAACACCTCAAATTGCCCCGCTCAACGTCAACTGGTCATCCAGCAAGGAAAGCTTCAAATTGCAACGCTCACTCGTCAACTGGCCATCCAGCAAGCAACGCCTCAAATTGCCACGCCTCGAATTGCCACGCTCACTCGTCAACTGGCCATCCAGCAAGCAACGCCTCAAATTGTCCCGCTCACTGTCAACTGGCCATCCAGCAAGGAACGCCTCAAATTGCCCCGCTCACTGTCAACTGGCCATCCAGCAAGGAACGCCTCAAATTGCCCCGCTCACTGTCAAGTGGCCATACAGCAAGAAACGCCTCAAATTGCCCCGCTCACTGTCAACTGGCCATCCAGCAAGCAACGCCTCAAATTGCCCCGCTCACTGTCAACTGGCCATACAGCAAGCAACGCCTCAAATTGCCCCGCTCACTGTAAACTGGCCTTCCAGCAAACAACACCTCAAATTGCCCCGCTCACTGTCAACTGGCCATCCAGCAAGCAACGCCTCAAATTGCTCCGCTCACTGTCAACTGGCCATCCAGCAAGCAACGCCTCAAATTGTCCCCCCACTGTCAACTGGACATCCAGCAAGCAACGGCTCAAATCAGGTGTCGGTGTATTATAATTTTTTTCCTACTTTACATTATAAACAGAGACGGTGACTTACGACCTGTCCCCATCACAAACACACCAACATCTGTATACAAGCAGATGTGTAACCATCTAACAAAACTGCTATTACCATTAAACTGTGTATTAAGAAAGGGACCCAATAAAACTAATGTTGGTTGTTAGAACGTAAAAGTAGTGTTGTAATGGGCAATATTTCTCAACAAGTGGGCTGCGTCAGACCTTTTGAATCGCTAACCTCGCCACTGCGATGTTGCAGCCATATGTTTTAATGTACACTTCATAAAATATTGCTAGTGTGGACAAACAGTTGCTTTTCTTTTCAAACAGTTGTTTCTATAACTGTAATTGTTTAGCTTTTCTGAAAAATATGTTTTTGATATATACGATTTATTTTTATGCTGTTTGAGAAATCCTTTATTTCCGGTAGTAATAATTAATGTTGATAAGATTATTCTGGAAAAGATTAAAATCTTCTTCTTCTTCTGCTCCTCTTAATTTTCGTCCTGTTTCTCCAACCCCTAAACCTCCTTCCCCTCCGCCACCATATTATCCCTCTGCACCTGCACCACCACTACCACCACCAACACCTTTCCCACCACCACCAACTCCTCCTCCTCCTCCTCCTCCTCCTCCTCCTCCTCCTCCTCCTCCGCCTCCGCCTCGTCCTCCTCTTTCTCCTTCTCCTTCTCCTCCTTCTCTATCTCCTTCTCCTTCGCTTCAGGTATCGCTATTTTGTATTTACTGTCATCCTTAACCTTAATCATTAAATATTTAATGTCAACCTTAATCTTAAATAAACTTGATCCTCTTTTTATAAAATATTTTAAAATTATATTTCCCACAAAATTTTTTAAAGTTTTTTTTCACGAAGTCTTCGCTTTTCCGAAGTATTACCTAGTTTTTACAGTATGATTTACCTCAAGATACTGGCACGATCAAGAGAATGCTGGATATTTATAACATCAGTAGCTTTCATAACTAAACATTTAAATAAAAAAATTCTGTTCACCATGACAACCGTAAAAATTATTAACTATCACAGGTTTCCTTTTGATTAGAGAATTTCATATAATTTATGTGTTGAATAAATAGTTTATTCAAAATGATCATGGTAAAGGACTGTGGCTCACTTAGTATTTTCGTTTCATTGAA
>CM068371.1:32400417-32440417 GCA_034769895.1 Magicicada septendecula | reverse complement strand
TGACTAACGCAAAAAGCACTTTAATATAATAATAATTTTTATAGAGGTTGTTAACCCGCTTGGCTCTATTACGAACAGCTCGCAAAGATTTCCAAGTTTTATGATAATTTTATATTTCTATACGTTCGTACGAGCAATACTCTCGACGACGGACACAACTTCACTCGGCAGCTACTATCGAAGGACTGTAGCGATGGTTACCTAACAGAGTACGAATATTAATAAAATTAGTGTCTTCCGATTGGTCAATTCCAGGTCACATGGTCGACATTAACAACAGATAAATGAGTAACATGCAAAACTTTGTATAAATCTGCAAGAGTTTCCATTGATTTTATCTATGAATTTTATTACTCTATCATTGATTATGGTTAAAAGCTGAGTTTTTCCTATACAAAAACCATACTTATAAAATAGTTGGAAACCTCAGAGTATATAACAACTGTAGCTATTTACATACACAATCCACTGTCAAAGTTTCACGTCGATTGTTTGATTACCGCGCAAGATATAGCGAATAAGGTTTATTACACGCGCACCCGCGCACAATTTCACACACAGAGTACATGACATAAAATAACACATTTTTATAAAGAATATGATATAATCTACGTCCTTATCCATTGCTAAATACAAAACTTACAGCTATAAGACAAAATTTTACATAAAACCATTTTTAACATGTCAGCGTTCGTCATACGTGCTTAGATACGGTTAATATCGCTTATCATCCTGTGTTCTGTTGCAATATATATTGCTTCGACAATTACATAACGCTCTCAAAAAGTCGGCAGGTGCAGTTACGTAAAAGTTATACACGATTCTCGGCTAGCTGAGCAGGGTGCAGTGTCGCTGTGAACTCCGTGCACTCAAGTAGCTTCTAGACTGTTCGCGCACACTTAACTACGCAAATTAAACCGGCAGGCCTCTAAAAGAATATAAAATTCATCTGAAACTTCTGAGTGGTATATATAACTGTCTACGGCCGGCTTAGAAGTTAGTTACACCTGACGATATTGTAGAGTGCGGATCAAGTTATTGTTGCGGATTAGTAGAAAGTGATATATAATTGTGTTATAATTAATGCGGAACACTAATAGTTAACATTACTATTGCGTGTAGGCAAATAACTTGAATTATTGTACGGAGTATCTTAATTACAAATTGTTATTTGTGTGTAATTAAAGTTTGTAATTAGTGACTTCGTTGGCGTGTGTATTTTATTTCCACAATACAACACGGCGATCCGTAAAACAGTCGTAACAATACGTTATTTACCAATACGTTATTTACCAATAGTGAGTGAATGTCATTACCGATATTAACAGACTTGGGCCCAGCACCAGACAAACTCTTAAATATGATTAAATGTGCCCGCCAAACTACAGCTGAAGAACCATGTACCACCATGAAATGTATATGTCGCCGATATGGACTTCCATGTTCCGTAGTTTGTAAAAACTGTTGTGGAAAGAACTGTACAAACACAGGAGACAGTTTTGATTTAGATGAAGATCAAGATGAGATTTGATTTTGATGAAATAAACTCATTTATTGTATAACTTTTTCAAATTATAGATTTTGTTTAATGTGAAATTTTAACTTTAAATAATGAAATTTTAATTTTTTTTTAATTTAACATTTTTTTCAAATTGTGAGCGAAGTTAAAGCTAAAAATATGTTTTAAAAATGTGTGTTAAAAATAATAAAAATATGTTTTTCAATACTGCAAAAGCTTTCAGTTTTTCGGCCACCATTTTATTTCCTTTGATTTTTAAAAACCAATATCATATTTTTTTTCAGCATGAAATTCCCTGTAATTTGATACCACACATGATCTTTTATGATTTTTTTTAAATTTTTGATGTTTTTCAAGATGGCGGCCAAAAAAAACGCATTTTGCGCGACAGTACGGATGTATATTTTTAGTATGTTGATTAGGAGCGTGTTACCTACCATTTACAACAAGAATCATTTTTGTTCCAATTAGTTCCATCTCAAGGTGTTTTTTCACTTATTTCTACTGCACTAGTTATTTACCAACAGTGAGCGACTGTCATTACTGAAAGAACTATAACTTTATTAATTTTCAAATGATAGAATTCCTTGTATTCCACAATTAGTTTAACAAATGTATTTTGGTTTCACCATAAGGAGCAAACAGGCCTACGTTAAGTGGTTATGGAATGTTGCTGACATGTTAAATACCTCTGGAGGCGGATGGCAGGATCTTTTTCATTCCATTGTTTTGGAAAGTTTACGCTCCACTTCTCGCAGCAAATACTGAGTTGTAGAAACTTTGGTGAACAATCCCCACGTGATGTTATTCAGTCTAAAGTTTTATTACAAAAAAGTGAACCGACTAATGAATGGGTGCTGTTGTATTGCCTTTGTCGTGAAGAGGCATTGGCTGTTTGGAAACTTCCGCGAACACTTGACTCTGCCGCACCTCTGTCTCTGTCTCCTCTCTCGCCGTGTCACTCTGTTCGCGCACGATCACATCCAAACACACACACACACACACACTCGCGCACTACTCGTATACACGTGAAATGTTTCTCTGCACACCACAGTTTTCATAGTCAACAATGGATAAAATCAAGGACTGTCTCCGAGATTAAAATATAGGATACTCGTATTGTTATAATATACTTATCAATCTTATTAAGTAATACGATGCGTGCAATAGCCGATAGAATATTGTTACGACTGTCTCACACATCGTCGTGTTGAACAATGGAAACAAAATACAGACACCAATGAAGTCACTATTTACCAACTACAGTTAGTCACAAATAACAATTTGGAATCAACAAAGTACTCTCCTAGAATAATTAAATTTAAATTTTTTCAACCCACAATAATAATGCCAACTATTAGAGTTCCGCACAATAATCACTTTCTACTAATCCGCAACAATAACTTGATCCGCACTCTACAACATTGCCAGGTGTAACTAAGTTCTTAGCTAGTCGCTGTTGCTTATATAGGTCCCGCAGGAGTTCCAGAATAATTTTTCATTCTTTTGGCGATGTGCCGACACAATTTGCATAGTTAAAAGTACTCGAACACTCTGGAAGCTACTTGCGTGCACGGCCTTGACAGAGACACTGCGCCTGCTCGGTTAGCCGAGAAACGTGTAGAACGTTTACGTAACAGCACCTGCCGACTTTTTGAGAGCATTACATAATTGTTATAGAATATAAACACTTAGGAATGAAAGTAGCTGAACACGTTCCAACGAATGCAAGGGGTACGAACTGTGAACGGAACATTATAGTTCGGACCGAGCTATATGAAAGTAACTGAACACGTTCCAACGAATGCAAGGGGTACGAACTGTGAACGGAACATTATAGTTTGGACCGAGCTATATGAAAGTAACTGAACACGTTCCAACGAATGCAAGGGGTACGAACTGTGAACGGAACATTATAGTTCGGACCGAGCTATATGAAAATAACTGAACACGTTCCAACGAATGCAAGAGGTACGAACTGTGAACGGAACATTATAGTTCGGACCGAGCTATATGAAAGTAACTGAACACGTTCCAACGAATGCAAAGGGTACGAACTGTGAACGGAACATTATAGTTCGGACCGAGCTATATGAAAGTACACGATTCACATAGGAATCACAAACAGTCGTAAAAGAAACTGTAACTTTGGACGTGACATGTGATAAGCAACATCGAAAATATCTACAAATATAGACAGAAGTAGAAATAACGGAAATAATAATATATGGTACGATTTGATGAAAGTCAAGAAGAATTTGATGAATAAAGTTGACAACATTCAAATTAATTTAAAGACAAAACAGAAAATTTCACGAGAATTCGTATGATTGTGTAGGGGTATTTCTTATACAATATGAAGATCTCCGCTATAAAACCAAAGATAATGGATTTTTAAGGAAAGGAACTAGCAAGAACAAAAATAATTATTAATGATCGAATTCTAGTACAGGTGAGCTACTTTAATTATTTGAAAAATAATAGTGACTAACATAAGAATTATGATGTTAATATTGATGTTAAGTTAGGTAGCTTCCAAACGATAAGTGGGATAATCGACCGTATTTTTAGAAACAAGGTACGTCGAGATACAAAACTAAAGCTCTATAAAGCTATGGCAGTCCTTGTACTATTCTTGGGTGTGAATTATTGACAACAATTAATGAACTTCTTCATCTTATTCTACTCCTCATCAAGGATTATGTTATATAAACCTTTTCCGGCACCCATTTCATCCTCAGAGGACCACGTCTCTTCTACCAATGGCTTTATAGTTCAGTGCTGCTTTCGGCAATCCATCCTCTGTCATCCTTTGCAGATGATCCACCATTGTCTTCTGTAAATTGCAGTAATTTCCATTTGTGTCTTTTACTTCGAATTCTGCTGTGTTATCTTCATTCATTATTCTATCTTCCAATGTATAATTTAAAGTATTTTAAAGAAACTGCATTTTAGAACTCTGAATATTGCGGCTTTCCTTGTTTGTCATGATGCACGCCTCACTTGCGTAAATCAACGTGGGTATTGCAATTGACAACCAAGAAACAAGACAATAAAATACAAGCCTTGGAAATGGCGTTCTTACGAGGTGTTCTAACTTGACCGTATGGAAATGAGGCCATACGAGGTGTGTTACAAGTTTGTAACTTAAATGAAAAATTAAGAGGTTACTAACAACGGCGGAAATAACACTTAAAAAGAATGTCATATTCCAGACTGGTCGAACAAGTCTTGAAATACAAACCTATGTGAAACAGCTGTGTGGGTAGACCCAGGAAGACATGGCTAGAAGATCTTTGAAGGCGAAACAGGCAGCATCTTGCCTATGCAGTATTGTGCACCTTGCATAATTGTTAAAATAAATAAAAACTGTTTGAGCTTTTTGATCAAACCTCGTATGTTACAGTATTAATTGACTTCATCTTCAAAACAATGTGTCTCTCTACAATCAATTTTACACAAGACGGGCGTAGGAGTTAATCTTTGGTAGTCTTATTCAACATGGAAAATGCCTTCTAGAACCTGCGTATCTGTAAACCTCTTTTACCCCAGAAACGTTTTGAAAAACGTGTTTATTTCCTGACACTACAAGGGTTAACTAACAAAAATATCACTAAAGAATACAATGGAAAAGTCTTATAATGCATAAATTCCTTATTGATATCAATTTTTAAAATCAATTGGTAACAAAGACAGGTTTTATTAATATCTAACTGCAATTATTAACGTGTTGATTTGCGACTTCGTTATTCCGTTTCCGGTGTCCGTTATTCTGTTTCCTCTGTACAATACGGCGATCCGTGCGATCTTTGTAACAATATAGTGTGCGTAGTACCAAACATTGATTACTCAAATGGAAATTGAACAACATTGTGACGGCACGCCCCTACAATCAATAGACGTATAATGCAATCGTACGCGAGATTACACTGAACGGTGTTAATGGGCAATTGGCGTATTCCCAATGCTAACGGTTATGCAGTGATGACGCTGCCTACGTGCAAATGTACGTCAATTAATGTTGAACCCATTTCGCGTCTGTATATCACGAAGTATGTTAGTTTAACCGCCAGCTTTGCTAATCCATTTGAGCTGCAACGCAATCAGAAAGGTGGTCGGACTTGCTATATTTTTTTGTTTAGAAGAGATATTTTGATAGAAGTTGTTGGCAACACTGACAAACTTCCGTTTCCGTTAGCTGTAGTAAAGTTTTCCTGTAGTGTCCCAATATCCGTACCCACACTACACTTTCTATATTTTGATTATGCGATTGTGCCGCTGTACTACGATGTGAAGAAGAAAATGTGTGTTAATGGTAAAATTGTTTTATTTCTTAATGTAAAGCAAAAATACGTGTTGTTTTCAATTGTGAGGTAATGGTTTTTGGTTTTTAGCTTACTGCTTACAGAAATAAAAGCCATGGATGGGGAAAATATGGCATTTAATGTCCCCACACAATGATTGAACAAGACAGATTAAAAACAATGTAAATAAAGTATTTGTGCGAAATACAAAAAAAAAAATTGGAGATATATATATCATCACGGCCTCCTTCGAGTTGGTTGCTTTTCCAATGATCTGCACAACGACAGAATATTAGTGAAAAAATAAGTATTAGTAAAAAACGAGAATTAGCGAAAAACGAGTATTAGTAAAAAGAAAACGAGTTCTACCATAAAAACGGAGACACGTATGGTAATAGGCAAAGGGTGGCCCTTGGGTTGGTTTCTTTTTCTGTGATGCGCACAATACCCTAATATTATTGAAAAAACGAGTACTGTTGGAAAACGAGATTTGTCAAAAAAAAAACAAGCGTGTTATACATGTGTATAGTAACAAGCAAGGCCCACCCCCGCCATACTTCGAGTTGGCTCTTTTTACATTTACGGTGACAAAAATCAAGTATTATTTTAAAAGCATATTGGTTTCCATGTGTAATTTAAAATGATTGCATGTTAACCTAGCAACGACAACTTTTGGCGTCACAGGCACACATCAGAGTTATATTATTGCTAGAAATATTTCTCGTAAAATATATGCCAATGAAAAATACGATTGCAACCGTCAACAAACCATTTTATAACATACACAAATAAATTTTTACGATTTCTATTATCCAGTTAAAATGAAAATCACCACTCGACAGACAAGGCTTTAAACCTGTTTGGGGACTCACCTCCTCCTCGGTCTACCGCCATCTTTCTTTCTATTAGGGTGAGAACCCAAGGCAGCAACAGGTAACGTATATCAGGCATGCGATTCAAGTGTTCACACCACCTCCTTCTGTGGTCTTCAGTCTTCTGGTGCAATGATACAATGTTTAAATCACGTCTAGTATTCTCGTTCCTTCTCCGATCCAAGAGAGAACAACCTAACGTCCCTCTTAAAAATTCCATTTCGGTTGTCTAAATCCCCTGCACAAGAAGTCCATGTCTCAATAGCATATGGGAATGTGGGGACAGCCTCAGTTTTATAATTCATTCAGGTATCCCTCCGTGTTTTATTTTTCAGGTACCTTCCAGCTAAAATTACATGCTATGTTCATTAAATATCAATGCCAATAATCGCGTAATCGAAATATCGAAAATGAGTGCGGGTACACTATTGGGATAGTAACCTATCCCACTTAGTGGGAACGGTTAGACCATGGTTTGGCGCGAAACATGTCAAGTCATCGGCAATCAGCGTCCAAGTTAGAATTCCGCACTGTGACTTGGTTTCTGTGTGGACAAGGAGGTGTAAACCCTGCTGAAATTTGTCGCCAGGTCAGTGAAGTTTACAGTGGTAGTGACATAATATTTTCACGCGAGGTCGTCACCAAAGTGGTGTCAGTTTTTTCGAAAACGGCCGCACGGATATCGAGGACCACGGTCCTTCACCGTGAAGTCGACCAGCTGGTGACACGGAAAGTGCGTCAAGCATTTGATGTTCAGTAAGATTACGTATTTTTCGTAGCAATATGCATCTTTTTCAAAAATTTTACATACCAAACTTTATAGCAGTCTATTTCCTATAATAAAATATAGACAAAGGGTTAGAAGTGGGACTACAGATTCTCTAGATGTGACAACGTTGGTTCAGCTAATGGTTACTGACGTGGTTATGATTCTCTGTTAATTTATCAGACAGTAAAACGAGAGGCGGTCTTAATTATTGTATTATTATAAAACTAGCACATACAATCTGCATAAACCGATTATTTAAACTCATCGAGTATCGGTGTATTATGTTGTTTGTTAATCATGTGTAAGCTTATGATTTTGAAATATTTGGCTCAATGAACTGCTGTATAAGTGACCGCAGATTACATAAACACTAGTTTGTGTAACAAATTATTGTAGTACTTAATACGCAAACAAATTATTGTAGTACTTAATACGCATAACAGTGTAAACATATATATATATATATATCACTTTCTGCTACAGTCCGTTTCTTGATGTATATAATACATTTAATATTTATACTAAATTTACCTCAAGATGTTTTTTCTATTTGGAACATGTTTCGAGAGTTCCTGTTCTCTCATCTTCAGCCTTCGCCATCTTGTTTCTGGTGAAGTATTTGTGTGTTGGCTGCTGGATGTTATTAAGGTTGTTTGTTGGCCTTTGGTCTTTTAAAATTGTATTATTGTGTGTGGTTGTGGTATATGTTTTTGTATTTTGTGTATTTTCGATGTTGAGTGCTTTGAATATTGTGTCATGTTTTGTATTGTTTTGTATTTGTTCTGGTATACAAAACAAACTAACACCAGAACAAATACAAATCAATACAAAACATGACACAATATTCAAAGCACTCAACATCGAAAATACACAAAATACAAAAACATATACCACAACCACACACAATAATACAACTTTAAAATACCAAAGGCCAACAAACAACCTTAATAACATCCAGCAGCCAACACACAAATACTTCACCAGAAACAAGATGGCGAAGGCTGAAGATGAGAGAACGGGAACTCTCGAAACATGTTCCAAATAGAAAAAACATCTTGAGGTAAATTTAGTATAAATATTAAATGTAATATATATATGTGTACGACTAGGTTCATCAAAAATGTTATGTATGATCAGTCAGTATTGCAAGGAATCTACGGTTGATGTCTGTTAGGTTAGGTAATTGACGTAGCAATATTATTTAATCAGTAACCGTCAAGGGTATGGTGAGACTACTTAGTGAGACTATTGGCGTTAGCGGGAAAAATCTGGAGCATAACAAGGCACATCGTTACCAATATGATTAAAAACCAGGCTGTTAAGGCCGTGGTCGATTGCTATATAACAGCGACATTGTCGGAAAACGTTTCGAGTCCCAGCGTCGGGGATCTTTTCCAGGCCGCAAGAATCTTTCTCAGTTTGTTAAAGGACGCAAGAGATCCGCTGTCACAGTGCGGCGTCTATTGTGTGCCGTGCTCGTGTGGCCAAGTCTAAATCGGCACCACGAGGGTAGCGTCCGCACCCGCGTGGGTGAACACAGTCGCTGCTGCCGTCTGCTCCACCCGGAGACGTCCGCAGTCGCCGAACATGCTCTCTAAAACACTGACCATCGGGTGCTGTTCGAGGAGGCCAACGTCCCATCTTCTGTCAGCAACTATTATTCCCGCCCGCACAGAGACTCGGTTGATATATGTAGGCATTCCGGGCAGTCTTACCATCTTTCTTTCAAAACTTCTTAGTGTTATTTGTTCTTTTTTGTCAGCGCCCATGTCTCACCTCCGTATGAAAGAATCGGTCAGATAAGTGTCTTGCATATTTGTACTTTTCACGATATTAATTGACGACTCGTTGGGCACTTGGTGAAACATATTAATACAAAGTTTTTGTAAAATATATAAAAACACTTGGTAAGTTTCATAAATTTTTTAATTAACTCTGACAGCTGTTTCGACTAACTAAGCCATTGTCAAAGAGCGAGTGAATGGAATTACTGAACACAGGATGTTAGTGGAGTGTATGTGGTGAACATCTGTTTAGGGCGTATCTGAAACATCTGTGTTGTGATGGCGGGGGGGGGGGGAGTGTGTGCATGAGACAAGGGAAGGTCACGTGTCTTTAAAAACTAAATACAATCATGAATGCAAAATACAAAATTAACTGAACTAAATATAAACTGAATGCAAAATTTAAAATAATGATGAACATTCAAAATAATATAAAATAAACTAAACTAAATAACAGATTTTTATAAACGGGATACAGAAAATTCAGTCTGTTCATTGGTTAAATATTTGTTACTTTTTTATTGCTTTTTTAATTTCTAAAATTTCTAACAAATCCATTTTTTTACCTTTTTGCATGTTGTGGAGTAGTGTTATGTTTTTTTGTGTCTATGAAGTGATTGTGTTGTAAGCAATGATCTGCAAAACCTGTACTAGATGTATTCGTTAAAATCGCCTTCTTATGTTCAGAAATGCGATGTTTCAGAGCACGGCCACATTGTCCGATATAAGTAGCATCGCATTCTGCACAGTGTATTTCATAAACTCCATTTTTCTCCAGTGTGTTAGATTTTTCTTTGTTATTGACTAGTAGTGAAAAAAGATTACGTTTGTTTACTGATACCATGATAAGCCCATGGTTTTTTAACCTATTATTAATCTTATCTGTTATACACGGAATGTATTTGTATTTGTATTTGTACTTTTGTGTTACTCCTAATGAGTTTGCATCTCAACAGTCCGCTGTTGGCTAAACATGCCTTAATTCCTATTTGTGTCCTGCCGCGTATTGTCGTGTTTATGGATACAGCATTATGTACTATGTTACCCAGGATCGGCGTGGTGTATTAAACAGAATTTGGCATGGCGTACTGAACATCTGGTGGCTGACCTGGTGGCCGACATTATATAGGTAACCTCGTGTTACCGCCCACCTGATGCTCTTACCCGAAAAAAGTTGTAGGGTATCGTTCGGCCAAGTGTGACGATTTAAATTGTAACAGTAATTGTAAAAAGAAAGAATTTTAAAAAGTAAGTTTGCGAGCGATTAAGCAATTTTAAATCTCACTATAATACCTAAAACACCTGTATGTACTCAGTATGAGAATAAGAAGTAATTAAGAGGTCCCAAGAAACACTAACAAAAAGGGAAATTGTAAAAAGTTATTATTGTCATATTTAACCCTTTGCTTGTTATCATGCGGTGACCTGTTAATTCCGGACTCGACGTGTCTTCCGAGTCGTCTGTAATTTAGGATAAGATAGAAACCATAATGTTAATAATTAAAAAAATCTGAAGACACAAATAGTCGTTAAAATAACCCACTTAAATTATATATGTTTATTAAGGAATAGTTTTGTAATAAAAAAATGTTAACTTAAATAAAGATAGGGACTATATTCTCGCGGAGTAGTTGCCCCTCTCCCTTTTGTTAAGTACCAGTCGAAGCGAGCAGTAAAACGCTCTCTTGCTATGTTGACTTCACGGAGTGCAGACGTACGAGCGAAAGCTCCGACAAAAAATGTTGCTAATTTATTTGTTTTAATTTAAATATAGTATACTAGATACTACTGCTAAAAGCGTGTGTTATGTACCAATAAGTATAAATATGTGATAACAAGAAGACGTAATATGTAACACAAAAGACAGAAATAGTGTTAAACAAAATGACGACTCCCTTCAAGAAGTAACTACACTTTCAACATCATTCCTGAAGATGTGATCTACAGGAACTTCATAGAGACACGAATACCAGGCATAAGACGCTGTTTAGGACATCTGAGAATCTGCAATCCATACACCAAAGAAGCTCCAATCTCCTCTGTGAACATCCTAGCTTTTCTTGACAAAGACTCGACCGGATGATGACGCCGACTACAAGAACTCCCAAGACGGGCAGCCCCAGGACGAGGTTTCTACATTCCATTGTAAAGGTGACTCGATAGCCTGTCTATCGAGGGTTAATAATATATGTTACACTACACAATTCTAAAAGAGACTTTTCAAAGACGATTAATCTTATGTAAACATTAAAAGAGAAAATCTAAGTATTTACTGTAAAAATTTAATTGTCATACGTTGTAACGCTTTAAATGTTAATATAACTTATTATCGTACCAAGTATTAGTACCATTCTTCAAATGGTTAAAGAAGTCTTGCAAGCTAATATAATGAATTGAAAATAATTAAAAGTCTTTACTGCAAAAATACAGAAAGTTAACTCGGATCCGAGGTATAGCGATATAGAATCAATGTGATCCCAAAGTTTTATGAAAGTATTTAAATATCTTAGTTTAATTAATGATGTCATGGGATCTGTCAGTAACTGTTATTAAATAAAGAGAAGTCGTCTTGTTACACATAAAAATGAGTGCGTAAATCAGTAAAATACCTTCCCTTGCTTCCTTACACAGATAGTAAGTAATTTGTTCAGTGTATTAATACAGTTCGTTACAACGCAGGCAGCCCATGTAATTGACAGAGGTCAGTTAAGATGGGTTCCCTGGATTTGTAACGCGGCAATACGTTACACAAGGTCCGTCGTAACTGTTTCACAAGACGTTGTCGATTTTTGCGGCGCGAAGAAGATCCCCGAAGGTGCGATTCGAGACTCTGCCGACGATGATGCTGTTAAACAGCAACCGACCATGACGTCACAGCCTGGCTTGTAATCATTGTGGTGATATTGATACGGGCCGTGTTAGCTTACGACAACAATAGATTACATTGTATTTATATTTGGAAACGGAATGCACTTTATATAACGTATTGTCGTTAGTATATTGTTACGCATTAGAGAACGTTCTACATGTTTCTCGGCTATCCCAGCAGAGCCCAGCTGTAATTTTTGTGTGTGTATGTGAAACTTAACATGCGAGGCAGTGTTACGTGACACGGAATATTCGATAAACTTCTCGACTAGCCCAACTTTCTAACAAGGCAGCGCTGAAGTATCCTCTAAGAGTTTTCGATTGCTTGTTAAGGACGCATATTATTTAACCCTGCAGACTAAAAGTAGCCCACACGTGCCCTTTGACTTTTCAGTTATTGTCGGGCGATTTACACAGTGCGTCTCAAGTGGTGGATTAGTGAAAAGTGATTATAGTGCGGAATTCTTTATAGTTGACGTTTTTTGTGTGGACAGATTTTCTCGAATTATTTTAGGAGTATAATCTTGTTGAATAACGTGTTGATTTCAAACTGTTAATTGCGATTAATTAAAGCTGGAGATTAGTGACTTAATTGAGGGCTTGTATTTTGTTTTCCACTGAACCATACGACGATCAAAGAGATCGTCGTAACAATATTAATTGTAAATGTTTATTTTAATTTTTTAGTGACATTAGCTGTTCTTTAAATTGAATTATATTCATTTACTGAAGACTTAAATAAAGCTGTCAGAGTTGCACAAACGACGTAGAGTGTGCGAACACACACCATATACTGGTCGATATACATCACATTACGTTCTAGGAATTTAGTATACAAAATAAATTAGCAACGGCAGCAGTTCAAATAATTCCAAAGCCGGCCGCGTTGCCATGGTTACTACGTATAATGTGGTGTGTTTGAACAAGCGTCCGGAGATCGCGTCCGTTTCAATTCTCTGTAACGTTGTTGCCGGTCTGAATGTAAATGTGATGTGTTTGAACAGTAACAGAAAGAAGTGAATTAAACTGTAACTATTGGCGTCCTGAAGTATCAATGATTTTACTTTATAATAGTGCAGAACGTTCAGGTGAAACAAGATATTCTGTACACAAACGGTTGACTTACAAGAAATATATTACGGTAATCATTAGGGAACCAAAAGATCGAATTATAAATCAGATTGTGGTTGTGTGATTGTGTGATTGTGGTGTCACACCAAACGTTTGACAGTTTATTTATCCTAAATCATTTTCTTACTTTTGTTTATAACGTATTACATTGTTATTATAACGTTTGTTAATATATTGTTACGACGGCCTCCCGTATTGTACAGTGGAAACATATTACAGACACCAACCCAATAAGCCAATAATTACCAGCTGTAATTAGTCACATATAATAATTTATAAACAACAAGGTACGCTCATACCTACCAGTAATTTAAGTTAAATTTGTCTACACGCTATAATAATGTCAACTGTTAGAGTCCCGCACTAATTATAACACAATAATCACTTTTCACTAATCCGCAACAATCACTTGATCCGCACTCTACAATAACCAACAAGACAGTCGCTGTTGCTTATATATTAGCTACAGCAGTTAAAGAATAATTTTCCATTATTACGGCGGCGAGCCGTCATAATTTGCGTAGTTACAAGTACTAGAAATGTCTGGAGTGCTACGTAAGTGAACGGCCTTGACACAGACGAGGCACGCTGGGCTAGTCGAGAAGAGGTGTTACTAGAAAAATGCTCTCGTCTTATCTCCTTAATATTTTACATCAACGATGAAAAACGAATCTCGGTGACTAGACTGTGGTTAATTATACGTTTATTTATACGATTTAAGAGGTTTTTATGTCATCAGAATTCGATTGCTTAATTTAATGAATTCGCTAGTAATGTTCTTTATGACTTTTTCCGCACGTAAAAAAATTAAAATTTTATTTGTTTATATATTAGTATATTATTTTAACGTTATTATCATGTTATCAAGGGCTAGAAGTATTCATGATGTGGATGCTATTTTTCGAATCGTCCACGTTCTGATGCAAGAAGAGGAACCGTCAACCGTTGTGGACTAAAATAAGCCTAAAATAATTTCGTCAGATATGAAGCTTTTAAACCGTAAATTTGGATAAACAAAAAAGGGAAATAAGAATCATTGTAAGAACAACAACTAAATCAGTAATAGGAATCGATGAAATGAGAAAATTTGAGTGTCGTGTACATTATAACGCATATCAGTGAAAATAAATGTTTCTTAAGTGGTGTATAGTACAATTGCTAAGGGCCGGCGCCGAAGCGCCTACGGTACCACGCACTTTAGCCATAGACCGAATCTCAACCACTTATACTATCCACTAGGTAACGAAACATAATCCGGTAATGCAGCCCAGAAAAATCCCTACTCTCCGTCAGCTGGACACGTCCTCGAGTGGGTCTGGAGCCTTCTCCTCGAGCGAGTAGACTACCGGTCTCTACCGCTACGTTTAGTAGGAACACGAATGGCCATACAGAACTCAATATTGCCCAGCGGAGGCCTCGTGGAGGCGCCGTTTCGGTACCCAATGGCATGAGGCGATGGGGGCTAGCCACCGTACTCGAGTCGGGTACAGGCTCGCAGCAGCGCAGACCACGCACCGACACATTCGTCGGCGCTCCCCTGACGCTGGACGTCCGCTTTATCCCGATTATCAGCACTGATACTGTCGAAAAACGGATAGCCCGCGCCCCGTAAGACAGCGTACGCCAGGGTGGGGTTGTCGGAAGTACTTGTGCCACCGGTAATCAGTGGTTGAGCCACAAAACACGACCATCCCGGGACAATGCCCGGGCCCACCTGGCGGGGCTTGGTCCGCAGCGCCATGTTTCCTTGTATGGCCCTATCCCACAATGCAGGGGCGTGTCGCGTGCCGACCTCTCCTACTAAGCTTCACCGCACGATGTTAATTAGGTCCACTGGAGCGGGAGTGGTTGCCTAGTGCGGCTACTGCCCAGGGACGGGCGACGCCCTGGTCACCGTTCGCAAGGTGACACCCACCTTAGCCCGGCTTGTCAGCCCCAATTTCAGCTGACTTCGCCGGTTCACCCCCGGACCAGCGATGCGGGCGGCGGCGGGTGTTATGTGGGGAAAGGCAAAGTCCGAGCCACCGGAAATGGGGGTATAGGTTCACCCTATGTTGCCCCCAGGGCCCGCAGCCCCCAGTCCCCCACTCTCGATAGGGGTGTATAGTACAGTGACACTGACATATTATGAGAAAATTACGAACCGATGGTATTATACAAGTTGCTACGCTAACAAAATAGTGTATGATTAAACGAAACTCGCCAGGAGGTACTTCCAAATATACCACACTGAAGATCACTGTGAACCAAGAGAACTATTGTCAGTATTTCTATCTTCTCCTATATCTAGCCAATCTGCCTCCACCGAGCGTTACGTCATTATTATTAATATCCCAAAGGATAAACGTTTTGTGATGGTCGCCATATTTGAGTCATCCAAGCTCTAAATAACGACTCCTCTGGTGTTCAGTTATTTGCTTTCCACTTTTTAAATAGTGCGACAGTCGTAACAATATTCTTCGTCTTCTTTTGCAGCACTACAGCCCAACGTCAGCCACGGGTTCCAACACCAATCTTCTCCAATGTCTCCTGTCCGTTGCCATACCAATGTAAGCCCTAACATCCATTCATATGAGACCTTCTAGCACATCATCCAACCATCTTATACTAGGTCGGCCCCTCTTTCAGCTTTAGTAGACCTGCGCCATGAGACTTTTCTTTGGCATACTCTGATCATCCGTCCACTATAGATGACCTAATCATTTTATTCGTTGAGCCTTAATAAATCTTACAATGTCTTCGTGACAGAATAGCTCATCTATCTCCTGGTTACTTCTTATTCTCCATTCGTCATTGTTTTTACCCCGGCCATAAATACGTCTTACGATCTTTCTTTTGAACCTCCTTATTGTTACTTGTTCCATTTTTGTCTTACCTGTATATGAAACAACCGATCTGGTAAGTGTCTTATATTTTTTTACTTTTGTGCTATTGCGATAATATGCCTAGTTTCTTATTTATATCCTGTTTGTTTTCTATTTGTTTTGTCGTGTTTATGCACCCTTTATTATCTATCATGTTACCCAGATATCTGAACTTCTTAGCTTCATCAAATTAATTATCCTTTATGCATAAATTATATACATTTCTTCTCCTTTTTGATGCACAAATCAGCATGTATTTAGTTATACTGGTCCAATACTAAGTGCTGAATCAAAATACAATCAAATATATCTAACTCTTTAAAAATATTGAATGGGCTGAAACAAGGAGATGCCTTAGCGTGTCTGTTGTTCAACATAGCTCTAGAAAAGGTCATCAAGGATTCAGGAATTGAAACTAGCGGACACATATTTTACAAGGAGGTACCTGTGAAAGTGTTCATAAGGCTATGGGCTTGGTTATAAACAAAAGCAAAACTAAATATATGGTTGTAGGTGCCAACACTTGCGCCCTGTCCCTGCGCTTGAACTAATTTGAAAAAGTTCAAGGTTTTTCCATATCTCGGGTCATATGTGGACTCTGGAAATTACTTCCCTAGAGACAGTGAAAAACGAATATTATCTGCTAGTAGGTGTTACTACGGACTAGTGAAACATTTTAAATCAAAATTAATAAGTAAAGAGACAAAAGCCACACTCTACAAGACCTTTATCAGACGAGTTCTGATGTATGGCTCGGAGTGCTGGGTGCTAAAAAAAACTAGATGACCAGAAACTAGCCGTGTTTGAGAGGAAGGTACTGTGGACAATCTATGGCCCTGTGAAGGAAAACGAGATTTGGAGGCGACTGCATAATCGAGTGTTGTACAAAAGGTTTAAAGACCTTCCGATCGTGGAATTCATACAAATTAACAGATTGCGTTGGGCCGGACACGTGCAGAGAATGGCGGAGAATAGAACCCAAAAAAAAATCATAAATTATTTGCCGATGGGAAGGAGAAGGAGGGGAAGACTGCGTACAAGATGGCTGGACCAGGTTGGTAAGGAGGCAGTGAGGCTGGGTGCAGCAAACTGGTGGACATTGGCCGGGAGTAGAGACCAGTGGGGACGATTTCCTTTGGAGCCCATGGCCCGGACTGGGCTGTAGCGCCGAGGATGTATTTATGTATGTATGTATGTATATTTAGTTATGCTGATATTTACATTGAGTCCCATTCCAGCGGACCTTTGATTCAGCTCTTTGTGTCGTAACAATATAACGATCCTAAAGCCTTATGGCAATTACTTAATTAGTTTTATTGTTGTCTATGAAGAAGTCATAAAACTAAGGTTAAAATAAACTCCGCTCTACGATTAAAAGTAAACAAAATCTGAAAAAAAACTGCGTAATATACTTGGAATAATATAAATTTTTATAAAATTTAATTAAACTTAAAGTAGGTGAAACTACGTAGTACTTGCTCAAGATGGTATAATAAAATTTTCCATTACTGAAAGCAACATTTATCGCTTAGTTATAGGCCGTAAATGTAACGTTTGATGGTAGAACAAACTTATATTTTATTTCTCAAAACACTGGAGCACACGCGCCGTTGAAACATTAAATTAAAGGAGAAACTTCTCTCTTAATAAACACATAAAGTCAGTTTCAATAAAATACTAAAATAGCAGTTGGAAACAGAATTACCCATTACTTACCTTAATCATTAATAAGTTAAACTTATTAACGAAAGCTAATCGTTATTCGTTTTTAAAAAGGGCACTCCATTATGGCCACCAGTCCCACCAACCACCTGGTGAATGGATTTTTGCCCTCTAAAATCCATCTTACTGTTTAAGCACACGGGCAGACCGTTTCTCTTTCCTATAATTCTGTTTCTTCTTAGCACACCATTCCCAAGTGTTATCTGGACTAGCTTGTCCATGGGGGTATTTACAGGGGGCATCGGGGTCGGCGCCCCAGAGGGTCGAGAAAATCGTCTAACTTTGTCAAGCTCTTAAGGTTTATGCTGTTCTATTACTTTTTCAGCTATTCACGCTAATATAGTAGTAATCCTTTTTTAAATATACAAACAGGTTTACTACATACCATTGTCGTGTACGTTTGAAATATGAAATAAGGAAAGTCAATTTAGTCAACAAATATCTTCTAAACAACGTTTTAAGAACAAGTATTTTTATTATGTTTTTAACTTTTATTTTAATGGGACTGATTTCAGCCAATTTAAAAATAGTAAGTTGATTAGTTTTAACTTGTGCGAGTATTTTATTTTGTATGAAGCCGACCTGACCTCGGATCCCCCAAGGCCAATTTGTAGATGCGCACGCCACTGCCCCCCCACCACCACAGAGAGGCAAAAACTTTGTAATTTCTTAATCTTAATTAACAAGGATTTTGTTAATTTCTTAATTTTAGACTGTTTTATTGTTTTTAAGCTCTATAATATAGTGTACGTCTTCATAATCATCATCACCATCATCTTCTTAACGGTTTTAGGCTTTAGCGGCCTGTTCCTATACCACAGACTACCCTTTCTTAGGCTTACCATATTTTCTTCTGCTTCTTGGGTTGTAATCTTTCGCTACCTTCGGTATTCTGCTTTCTTCCATTCTATAAATGTGTTGAATCCATTTTCTTTTGTATTCTTTAATCCTTTCATTAACTGCAAAAATACGCATATCTTAATCACTTCTTATCTCCTCATTTACTATATGATCTCGTCTATTACACCTATCTCAGAAATTTCATTTCTGCTGTTTGTATCGTCTGTTTGTCTTTTTTATTTATGACCCAAGTTTCAGAACCATATATTTCTTCTTTAAATATACAAACAGCATTACACACACAAACAGTATATGCGTATACGAGTATGTTTCAAATATGTAGGCTATAGGAGAATCAATTCAGTCTGTATCTTGTAAACAATTTTCAGCATCACGTATTTTAGTTTCGTTGTTATAGTTTATTTTAATGGAATTGATTTCAGGATGTTATCACATAATCTTCAGCTACTTTAAAGATAATGATACTCCTTAGTCTTAAGTTATTTTGTCCTTTGTATGATACCGTCTCGGCCGGACCCCTCCCAAGGCTAAATTCTAGATACGCCACTGATTCAGTCTCAATACCTTTTCTGCCACCGTTACATGTCGTCCAATTATTTCTTGTCTGCAACATAGAATATTCTTACGAGAAGCCTACCGAACAACCCAGAATATTCTCTATTCTCCCCCCCCCTCAAGTGTGGTAGGTGCTGCCCCAGGCAAGGCGGCTCTCAAGTAGACTCTAGTGTATTCAAGAACACTTGAGATACGCATTAAGCCAGCGTGCAGTAAGGAGGAAAAGCTGCTGTACTGGACCTCTGCGCGACCTGTACAGAGTCATAGCAGCCGGCTTTGTGAGTTCAGTTACGAAGCGATTTTCCTTACCGCGGATCGAGTGTTTGTCGAAGCGAAGTGTTACAGTGTTATAAATTGTGTGGAACTCTATTATTTGACTTTATTATTGCGTGTGGACAAATTTGGTTTCTTTTATTGTACGAGTTGAATACGAATTGTTGTTTGTGATTAATTAAAGCTGGTTTTTAATGACTCCATTGGCGTCTTGTGTTTTGTTTTCCACTGTACCACACGACGATCTGTGAGCCAGTCGTAACAGTATATTATTTAATCAGGACTTAACTCACTTCTCTTATTACTCTCTTTATACACAAAAAGTCAACACAGTTATAGGTAATGTAGATACAGAAAACAGCTGTTCCTATGCTTTGCTTGGCATTGAAACACTGTCTGCTCCACAGTATTACTTCCCTTTACAGCACACACACACACACACACACACACACACACACACACACACACACACACACACACACACACACACACGTCACTCTACACATTTCCGTTTCTCGTTAAATAAGCGTTGATAGCTTTACAAGCAGTCAAACTTGAGTCAAATAGTAATCCATAATCCTGTGAGTACAGTCTAACCATTCAGTTGTATACACTCTCCATTTGTATCATTTTTCCCCCTTTATCTTACCACTATGCTACACTCCGCACTGTTGCCGCTGTCTGCAAATCTGTACTAAAGGTCCAGTAAAATTATTTTCCGGGCTGTCGGGCCGTGGCCCTCGTTTTGTACATTCAAACGTTTCGACATCAGCTGCCGCGGTCATCGTCAGTAGTTTTCTGTCTGCCCCTCTGGCGACTAAATCGTAGTTATGTACGCCATTTTTTCGCCAGAGGAGCAGAACAGAAGACCACTGCTGATGACTGCCTCAGCTGCAGGCGAAACGTCTGATCTACAAAAAGAGGACTACGGCCAACACCCTGGAAGATAATGTTAGTGAAGACAACTGCGGCCGTAACACTTTAATTGTATTGTTACGATGGTCGTAGGTACAGTGGAAAACAAAATAGAAGACAACAATCAAATCACTAATCACCAGCTTTAATTATCACAATTAAATAGTTTGCAATCAACAAGGTAGTCACTTACAACAAATTAAATAAAAATTGTTCACTCGCAATAATAGTTTTCACCAATAGAGTACCCAATTGTATTAGAATTTTCCCGCACAATTATAAAACAGTTCGGCACAATACTACGAACAGCACTGGAATAAATCGCAACTCAAAGTGTTGTTTATTGTTGTCAAATTTAAAATTAAAGTTTTTTAATTTGGTGTCTTTCTAGATAACTTCTGATTGTTTTCTGAAAGTTTCAGAATTTTACCAAAATTTTTATAGTACTGGATAGGGTGGGACATATGTGTTACAATGGTGTAGTCGACAACGTCTGGTTGGGACCCATATGTCCCAGTGGTAACGAGTAATTCATATTGTTACGACGGTCTAACAATCGTCGTATGGTACAGTGGAAAACAAAATACAAGACACCAATTACGTCACTAATCAGCAGCTTTAATTATCACAATTAAACAGTTTGTAATCAACAAGATAGTCTTTTACAACAAATCAAATAAAAATTTTTCAAACGCAATAATAATCTCAAGCAATACAAAACACAATTGTATTGCAATTGTCCCGCACAATTATAAAACACGTAACACTTGAACACCGTCCACACGAACAATAATCTCAACTATAAAGGACAGATTATAATTTATTCGCGGACGAATAAATCTCAATTAATCTGTCCGCACTATAATCACTTTTCACAAGTACACCACTTGTGACAAACTGTGAAAATAGCACGACAATAACTTCGAGCCTCACTGGAATAAATCGCCATTGAGACTGAAACTAAGCGTTGGTGAATGCTTGTATTTGTACCACGCTGAGAATTCAGAATATTCCATTATACCCGTCAACGCTGCTAGAAAACACTAGAGCGTAATAGCTTGCGGCTTGAACACAGTGCGCGCCGACCGGTGAAGTCTAGAACAGCCTCGGTTGCGGACCCGTGATAAGTGTCACGTAGGTATCACGATAAGTGTCCTCCGTCTCAAAGTAGCAGCAATATGTACGCTGTACGCACACACACATTACAGCCGGACTCCTCTGAGATAGCCGAGAAACACGTAGAATGTTCTCTAATGGCATAATAATAGTTTAGGCGTTGCGTGGATTAGGATTTCGGGCAGGTTAGCGTATGTTACATATTTTTAGGCGTTAGTTGGTGGGGGGGGGAGCTGTGTCTTCCGGTTGACTATATTGTAACCAGAACCCTGCCGAAGAGCCGAGAGGGTCCGCCACCTGTCCCTGCGCTAGTCGATCAGGTGTAACCTCACTCAAGGCCGCACTGAAGTACGTTCCAGAGTGCTCTGGAGAACACTTATAATACGCATTAGCTACGTAGCACACCGCATTGAGGATGGAAAATTCATTCTATAACACGTGCATTACATATATATGGGACATAGGTTGACTTTGTCAGATCAGTTCGTTCAGCGATTTTCCTTAGTGCGGATCGAGTGGCGGTTGAAATATTCTAGCGAAGTGTTATTGTGTTATAATTAGTGTGGAACTCTATTGCTTGACATTATTATTGCGAGTGGACAAATTTAATTTGAATTATTGCACAAGTTGATTACAAACTGTTATCTGTGATTAATTAAAGCTGGTAAAATAGTGAATTCATTTGGTGTTTGATTTGTTTCCACTGTACCATACGACGATCTGCGAGACCATCGTAACAATATAAAGGGGTGTGGCTTACTTCCGCCTGTCGCAATTTGCAGTTGACCTTGAGATCTCCAGTTGATGTTATATTGTACTCAAATTTCATAAACCAAAAGGGCTAATTTTTTATGTAACAAGACGTTTTAGGTAATAAGTACTGATTTCTGTGAAATATATATATTTAAAAGTTTTAACCAGTCGTCATTTAAGAAATAAAGCGGCGTACGGTAAGCAGTTTAGATTGTTATCAAATAAATGAACAGGCGACGCGAGTTCTTAGTTTTAACTTGACCGTTCGGTCGTCTATCTATCTGTCTGTCCGTCTATCTGTTTGGGCTATACGGATAACGTGTAAAGCATCTTCCGGTTTTCGTAAAACCAGGCATCTAAGTCCATACATTTACCCTACAACACCCTATTCTTGCACAAAAACGTACTACCCCAGAATTGGGTCTCCTACGTGATGACGTGTGTGAATTACGAGGTGAGTTTGATAACCAAATTACTAAAAAATAAGTCTTCGTATAACTAGCCATACATGCCCACACGTTTACCCTACAAAACCCTATCGATTTTTAGGTTGATCTCACAAAAATAGGGTAGCAGGAGGCTAACATGGTGAGGGATCGCAATTGTGAAACAGTCTGAGAAGTAGTGTGAAATAGTGTTCATTTTTAAGAATTTCAAATTCTGTGAAAGTCAAAACATAAAACGTTGGTTGAAACTGTCGATAAGTCGCAAAAACTCATACAAAGTATCAGATTAAAGACAATTTAATTAAAATCTAAATGCAGTTTCAACGGTTGGACATTTCAAACTTTTCGGACCCCAGGGGCTATAAAGTGGTCAAAATGTCAGACTAAAAAGCAGAGTAAAATCCAAAAGTGTTTAATGCATTCAAAACTGTACTGTATAATAGTACTATACGTTTACTGTATAATCGTATGCTCTACATTTGTCAAATTACTAAAGACATAATAGAGTAATCGGGAATTTTGAAATTTTTCCTATAATTAAAAATTATCTGAATTTCAATTATTGAAGTTGTGTTAGTGGTTCTAATCACAAAACAGAATTAACATTGTTGCACACCACTATAAACACAAAATAATTCCGATTAGCGCTTTCAAGCTTCATAGCTCATCATCAGATCGGAAATAACAATAAATTTGCGAAAATGTGTACGCGCTGTAGAGCAAGTGCGGGTATAGAGAAGTTGTCTAGTTTCATTATTATTATTTTCAATCTGATTATGATCTGGGAAGCTTGAAAGCCTTAATCGGAATGCATTTTCTATAGTGGTGTGCAACAGTGTTGTAAAAATATTATATCTTAATATTAAAATTTATATCTTAAAAAATGTACTTCCTTTCAAAATGCTGAGCGAGTTTGCAGCTCAGAAAGCATACTAGTCAATTTGGATGTCTACTGCACCGAGATAATAAAATATTTTATGATAATTGTCTTAGCTAATTGTTAGAAATGGAGTACATAATGATTTATTGATTAACTGCGATTTGCGTTATTTTTCTCTTAACAGTTGCAAACTTCTTGATCACCAGCCTATTTAACTTGCAGATAAGTCTGTTTTTTTTTTTAACTTTTGTTACTTAAACAAATTTATTTATATTCGCAGTCTAAGTTTGAACTTAATATACAAGCAAGTATTATATTTAAGCTCATCAGGTAGGTCCATAGTAGTTCAATATAGTACACACGCTTATATTCTAGTTCTATAAAATTAAGAGAGAATTTATAAATCTTGTTTGTACGAGTGTAATAATAAAATCATATTAATTAAACTAATAAAATCTATGTTTATAATATAATGTATTGTTGCGACGGTCTCACGGATCGTCGTATTTTACAGTGGAAACAAAACACAGACACTAATGAAGTCACTAATCACCAGCTTTAATTAGTCACAAATAACAATGTAAAATCAACAAGTCCTACAATAATTCAAGTTATATTTGTCCACATGGAATACTAACATCAACTATCAACAGTTCCGCACTAATTATAACACAGTAGTAACTTTCCACAATCAGTTGATACGCACTTAACACTCTCGCCAGGTGTAACTAACTTTTAAGGCTACCGCTGTCGCTTATATAGGCCCCGCAGGTGTTTCAGATTCATTTCTCCATTTTTGGGCGGCGTGCCAGCATAATTTCCGCAGTTAGGAGTTCTCTCGAACAGTCTGGAAGCTACTTTAGTGTACAGAGACACTGCAGCTGCTCGGCTACCAGAGAAACGTGTTATTACGTAACTGCACCTGCCGACTCTTTGAGAGCGTTAAGTAACTGTCGTAACAGTAGACGTATTATTTACAAAAATAAAATGCGTTTTTTTTAAGCGGTTGTAATGAGTTTTCTCAGGCACGTGGCAGGGTATAATCTCCATGATCACAGAAGAAACACATATATACGGCAGGAATTGAATATTATGAGTATACTCGACAGGATCGCCCAGTATCGGCTGAATTAGTGGAAGCATCTTTCCCGAATGGATGACTGCCTCATCCCCAAACAACTATTGAACTATAAGCCGAGGGGACGGAGAGGTGTGGGACATACGAGGAAGCGCTGAGTGACCAGTTGACCAGCTCTAATTTTTGCCTATTTGAGACCGCAACAAACCATCCTTGGTTTAATCCTTGAATATGATGATGATGAAAATGAGTATTTGATATACCTAAAAAAAATCCTCGATGGCGTATCAGTAAATCTGTACCAAAGACCCAGACTGTGTTGTGTTACTGGATCCGATGATGTCTAGAGCGAGGAGAAACTTTCGCTGAACAAAAGCAATTACAACAAATCATTGGAGTTGTTTACGACCGTTGATGCTGCTTAATCTTTGTGTAACTGTGTTACAGTGACAGTTTGTGTAAAGTGTTTCCGGTCGCTTGTTTGTCTGTCTGACTCTGTCTTAGTTGTACATGAACATCGTACAACTAATTAAGCAGTTGGACGCAGCAGCAAGTTAAAGTCGACATTTGTTTTGGAAGTGTGTCGGCAACTTTAACGCACAACAGTGGAAGCAAACGGGGACGCGCACGCGCACATGCGCAAACTCAACCCTGCCCTGCACAGAACGATAGTTGTAGAGAGTCGACTTGAGAAAAACAGACTCCGAGCAGAATGTTTCTCAACATTGTCCTTGCGATAAAATTAATAACTTAACCCGGCAGTCGACAACCCTGCGCCAGTCTGTATGATTTGAAGCGCCGCTTAACCAACTTGTAAGTATATTTTCTTTGAAACGAAGGAACGCACCCGCATTGTACCTGCTTCCAAGTATTATATTACAAAATAGTACCGAACCGCGCTACGTCTTCTCCCCAGTACGACTCTCGAGATTGTCGCCCAGAGCCTGTAAACCCCAAGGGCGAAACTTAATAGTGTAATTGTGGTAAGTTTTTTCGTTTATTTTTCTTAAAATGTATTCCTATTTAACCATTGCTTCATACAAAGTTTTGTTAGTTTTAACGTGCGTGTGCATGATGACAGATTGTTGATGACCTACTCAACTATGATTTCGGTTTATTTCGGTTTGATTACCGTTCATGATTTCGCCACTGAAAGCCTGTAAAAGTCATATGGTAAGTGGTGCAAAATAACCCCTAAGGCACAAAGTATACCCACTTTATGGTACCGTATGTGTATTGTAGTGTAGTGTCATTATGTCTAAGATAATCATGTAACGCATTTCTTGTGGACATACATTTCATCAATTAAAAAAAAACCATACAGTAAATAAAAAAAATATACAATACAATATAAAATAGAGAAACAAGCTTTACAACATTTTAACATGTTAAACTGTATTTATTATTCTTCCCAAACAAAAGTAAACAAAAGGCTAAACGTAGCCCAGTAAGAGAAGAAGGCAGTTGGAGAATACGCAATAACAATGAACTACAGGCTCTCATACATGAAAAAGACATAGTGAAATTTATCAAATCACAGAGATTGCATTGGCTGGGACATGTGGAAAGAATGCAGAAGGGGTAGACTAGACGTAGAGGCAGACCAAAGATGAGGTGGTTGGATGGTGTAACCTAAGATCTTGCTAGCATGGGAATCACGGGGTGGAAAGGAAGGGCGAAGAACAGAGAAACATGGAGGAGTATTGTTGAGGAGGTTAAAGCCCACAAAAGTCTGTAACACCAGATAAGAAGAAGAAAGGCTAAACATATTTGCTGTTTTTATAAATTACCATCAAAATTATTGTATTTCAAATATATTAAGTGACCTACCTTACACAGCGTGTGTAAAAGAGCCTTGAAACATAAATATTGTAGGAAGTGATTGTAGACTAGGTAAAATTATTGTAGAACATTATTTAATTTTACACATAAATTATCTTTCTAAAACAAATAGCAAGTTTCCGGAATATTATATCCACAGCAGTGGGTACTAGTAATCTAGATTTTTTTCATTACTAGTAATCAATAAAGAAAAATACTTCTAATGTGACAAATGTTCACAAATTTGTATGAAAAATACTGCAAAGATGTTTTTGATTCGGTGTTCCACGTCTTTCAATATAAGCGCAAAGGTATTATAAAGCAACAGTTAATGTTTTTAACGTCCGGCTATTGAACTCCACACCTTTCTATTTTCCAATGATGGGATGTGTAGGGGTGCGCCCATCGAACTGGTCTTCAGTTTTGTATGCGCCCCGATAAATTCAAATGTTGACTGTGACTGCTCTAACCTATGCGGTGTATGAAGTTGCCCATGAGACGGTTGTGCTCAGTGCAGTAAGAACCGTGAATTAATAAGCGGATGAGCAAAACATTTGTTATGAGTGTATTCGACAAGATTGCCCGGTGTCCGCTGAATTGGTGGAAACAACTTTGCCGAATGGTTGACTGCTGCATCCCTGAACAACTATGGAACTACAAGCCGAGGGGACGGAGAGCTGCGGGACGTCCGAGGAAGAGCTGGAGTGACCAGCTCTAATCTTTGCTTATCTGAGACCGGAACAAACCGTCCTTGGTTTAATCCTTGCAGATGATGATGATCATCACGATTAGCGACTTCATCCAGTGTCAAAAATTCTGTTTCTACTGTAAAACATAACGAACCGCGCGACTGTTGTAACAATATTTACAGCGTTGCCAAACGCACTGTTTGAGAAATAATCGCTAATGCGTAATTAAGGAATGTGGGTCGCAATCCTCTGAAGACAAAATGAGACGAAAGATGCGGGAGAGACAGAAATAGAGAAAACGAGAGAGAGAGAGAGACAGAGAAATAGTGAGAGGTGGATAGACGGGTAGAGAGAGAAAAAGAGATAGACAGACAAGCGGTAGTGAGTGACCAGCTCTAGACTTTGCCTGTGTGAGACCGGATCAAACTATCCTCGGTTTAATCCTTGGTGATGATGATGAAACATTTGTTACAACGCTTTTTGTCATTTGTCTGTCTATCTCTCTGTTTAAGGTACGTATATCTCAGCATAACTTTTGAACGCAACAAACGATTTTTATAATCGTGTCGACACTTTTACCCTACAAAAATTTATATATTTCAGATTAGTCCCCTAAAAAATAGGTGGCGTGAGGCAAAATGTGAGAACGTCAAAATTGTGAAAAAATAGCAAGCGTCAATTTCGGTTTTTTTGTAAGTCCACTTGAGGTACTAAACGCGAATTACGAAGCACAATAAGTTTGGGGGATGTAGAAAACCGTTGTAGATTGTACAAAATTATTTGGTTTGGAACTTTGGAAGGTGAAATTTGGACTACTAATGAACAAGTGAACACACAAGAACAAAATTAATGACAGCAGAAGTGGACTTTAGAAGACGTTCGACAAGAGTATCCAGACGTGAGAAAATTAGAAATGAATTCATTAAGGACAGAATGAATGTAAAAATTTTAATTGTCAATTTTTTCCAAACAAAAAATTACAATGGTATAGATACACGATAAGAATGGCACAGGAAAGATTGCTAAGGAGGGTTATGGGATGGACCCCACCAGGAAGATGGAAAAGAAAAAGACCACCTGTCACCTAGATAGAAGAAATTCAGACTATATTGAGGGTGCGAGAAATTGTAGATCTTTAGACGGACAAGCAGCAGTGAAAGATGAGAATTCAATCGCTTCTGTAATCTTTGGTTCCGGAAAATGTGTAAACGTTGTACAGCCGGAATAACAATAATTGTGGAAAGTGAACAAAAGAAATAAATCCATGATCATAGCTTTAGAGAGGGAGTTTTGAAGACGAAATTAATTGGATAGAATTAAGCAAATAGATATATGAATCTATTGAGATTGTTATTGGGAATTACGATAGATGTGTTAGGAACGGTAGAACTAAAAATGGTAAATTAGATTTAAGAATTAAAGCCGACATGAAGGAAGAGATGACCAAGGCAATTCAGTCTACTTTGTACTTTATCTCATTACATTATCCTAGTTCTGTACAGAGGCACGCGACTATACTGTACAGAGTAAAGCCCATTGGCTACGATAACGGAGCGCATTACTGTAATTGGGCTGCAGTCAGCAGATAGCAGGCAATACACTGGTGGATAAAGTACAGCTGATTGTCACCAATCACCTGTTTACGTTGTATTAATATACCATATATGGACGGCTCTGACCTTCCTAATTAATACGCCACATGCAACATCCAGTGTTTTAAAATTTATTTACTTAATCGGCTGTTTGACGGTTATATTGTATTATTTTTTAATTGATAAGAAAATCAAATTGAATCGATAATTTCTTTTATTTTAAATTCGTTTATTCATTGTTTTTATTATTAAATCAATTCGATTATTAAAAAAATATAATTAAATCACTACGGACTCGAAACACAAAATTCATAGTTGACTCTGAAACAAATATACAAAACACAGCACCACAACATCAAGACACACCAAGACATAACGTAAACAATATAATAGGAGCACATAAGGCATCAAATAACAAGACCCACACCTGAGAAATACACACAGCCATCAAACTGAGAGAAAAGACACACACAAACACAACATCACATTTGTAAAAGCAGACAACGGCAACACGACTGTAATCATCTCCACAGACGACCTACACAATAAAGTACAAAATTTCATGGAACAGAACAACATCACAAAAAAAAAACTTTGTGTTCCAAGTCGGTAGCAATTTAATTGTATTTATTTAATCAACGGACACGTCATGGACAACGAAATCCAAGAAATCGATTATTTGTCAAAATTTGAAGAAATATTTAATTTGAAGGATTTTCAAAGTTCAGAAAGCCTGGAAGAACTATTAGAGTATTGCCTACAAAACAAATATTTAAATTTGTACGTTTAAGTGTTGACAAAAGGAGACAGATAAATAGAAGACAACGTGAGACACGAGAGAGAGAGAGAGAGAGAGAGAGAGAGAGAGAGAGAGAGAGAGTGAGAGGGAGAGAGAGAGAGGGATAGAGAGAGAGAGAGAGAGGGAGAGGGAGAGAGAGAGAGAGAGGGGGGAGAGATTAAATTGATGTCTCAGTTGACAGAAACATTAAACTTGCAGGAGGTCAATCGTGTGCACTGCATTACCAATTGGAATTCGGTATTTACACAAGACGGTTCTGTGAGTCGTCAGGTACACCTAACGGTAGTTGCCAGCACGACGTGGGTCTATTTACTTAGTGGTATTATGCAGCGCCATCGTTACGTACTGTCAACACAAATATGGTTGCATGCACCGTGCAGGCACTATGCATCCTGAGTGAGTGTGTGTGTGTGTGTGTGTGTGTGTGTGTGTGTGTGTGTCTGCATCCTAACTGAGTGGTCGTAAGCAAACGCTGACCAAGAACCCGACGCCGTAAACTGGAGGAATCACCACCGTTACCATCGTAAGCTACTTCAGGGATCAAACATTGATTATGCCTGTTGCAACCCAACCTCACAGGTTTTTGTGCCCCGTCCTGCTTTTGGGCGTCCTGCATTTATTTTACCTGTTACTGTACACGGCCAAGCTTTTTACTTCCATGTTCCATAAGGAAATGGAAGTGCGGTGATGGCGAAAAAAATCGTGTTCGAGATAAGGGCTGATTCTGATTGTACTACCCTCAAAACATGAAGAAAAGTCATTTTTCGAAAAATGTGTGTGTAGAACGATAGCTTTTCCTATGGCGAACAATAACTGCCGTAAATTCAAACAGAATCAAATAATTTTTTCATATGTGCCTGAGATGTACAGTACAGGCCTCAAGGTCTATTGATTTTGGTGAAGATCGGTTAAGGGGAAGGCGTAGTTTACCTGCAACATTTTATGTTTTAACAAGAGTTAAGTACTTAATTTTGACAGATAAAGTATCTTAAAAGAAGGTCATGATAATCCGCTGTAGAATGGTAGATGAAATATCTATAAATAAGTGGGTAATTTTATATAAATGAAAATTATAGTTGAAGGGGGAGATCATTTTTTAAGTGTACTACGTTATCAGCAACAAAGAAGTAATTTGTTGTTAAAATTTCTTCCCGTGCTGTTTGGCCGTGGTCCAATGTTTTCTGCAAAACAAGACGTTTCGGCAGTGCCATCGACTGCCATCATCAGTGAAAATCGAGTGCGATAACGTGAGGTGGTATACGTTAGTGACCACAGTACTGTGGTTAAGGCTGACGCAAGAAGTAGAAAGAAGTAGTTTCTATGGAAATATTTTATTTTGAAAATGATTTTAAATATACATCTTAGAACAGGGAAGTCATGTATGGTTCTCCATACCGATATCTTGGCAATGTTATAATCTGACGGCCTATTTAAATGATCTTTCCATTTAGCGCAGTACTCTACTAATTTCAATTAAGAAACGCATATAGCTTTCGTTGCCTTTGAGAAGGCCTTTGATAGAGTAGATAGAAATGTGTTGTAGCAAATATGGGAAGAACGGGGATACACTCAACAACTTATAAGAACTACACAAGGCCTACATAAGGGAACAAGAATAGCTACTATAAATAATTATAGGTTATCTCAACAAATATCTCTCAGTGAAGTTGTTAGATAAGGATGCAGTATATCATATACTCTTTTTAACATTTATGTTGACGATCTGGATGTCACGAGACATATATGAATGTGATGTTTGCTGACAACTTGCTTGTACTTCAAAATACAGAATCTGATTTACAATAATTTGTTTTTAACTTTCTCGGATTTGGAAACAATACAGCATGAAAATCTCCACTACAAAAACAAAGGTGAAGGCATTTCGAGGCAAGGAGTCAATAAGAACAAAAATAATGATTAGTGATCGAATTCTAGAACAGGTGAATTGCTTAAATTATTTGGAAAATGATACTGGCTATGATAGGAATTATGATATTGATGTTAAATTAGGTAAGCTCCAGACGATCTGTGGGACATTTAACCGTATTTTCAGAAACAAGTTACGCGGAGATGCGAAACTAAAGTTCTACGAAATTATGGCAGTCCCTGCGTCTCTGTGTCCTATGCGTGTGAAATATGGTCAACGGCCAAGAAAGAAGGCAGTGAAGTACCGGCCTCGGAAATGGCGTTCTCAAGAGGAGTTAAAAGTTAAAGGAAGAGGATATAAAGGGTGTTCTTAACATGACCGTATAAGAAATGAGGCCATAACAGAAGTGTTATATTTTGTAAAAATAAAAGATTACAAACTATTTTGGAAAAAAAACTTAGAAACAATGTCAGATTGCAGACTGTCCAAACATGTTTTGAAATATAAACCCATAAGACACAGGTGTGTGAGTACACCCAGGAAGAGATGGCTGGATTTAGGCGTATTACTTTAATTGGTAAAGTAGCATAATATTATTTATGAATTATTCCAATTATATATATCAAGAAACTAACCAATCTGTTATAAAACAATTGAAACATTAAAAAGTGTATAGATTGTGTATCTGACAGCCAGACTTTACTGTCACTGTGAACATACTGGATTGTAACGATTTCGTTGTATTTTTGTCACAATAAAATAGCCTGTGGAAATCTGGAAATCTCCCACATTGCAGTGGACACACAGCTGCTTCAGTATTATCTCTGGAGAGCCTAGTATTACCCCCACTGAGCCCAACGTAATAAGGTTTTTGTTTACATCCTGACGACGTATCTTTGCAATGTCTTGAGTTCGCTGCTGTCAGTTTGTAAGTCTTATTTGTGTATACTTTGAACAACAACAACTTTTATAAACAATCATTAGGAATTACCACTTAAATGTTTTTCTGTATGCAGGTAATGCGGTTACACTACAAAATAACGAAGCAGACTTACAACTCTCTGTGTACAGACTACAAAACAAAAGTTATAGCTCACTACGAACAATTTCGAGCACGCTCAAAGTTTAGTATTGAGGATAACGTTTCAGAACAGGCCTCAAAATTTTTAACTATTTAGGTTGTGATATATGTTTTGACGTTGACAAATATATACAAGATAAAGTCAATAGATTTCAACACATACGTGAAACTATAAATAAAATATTAAAAAATAAAACAAGACGTAAGAAAAATTAAAATTCTACAAAGCAATGGCTGTTCCAGTGCTACTATATGGCATTGAATCCTTGATTACAAAACAAAGAGATATAAGCAACATATAATCAGCAGAGTTGAGACTTTTAAAATAGGTTAAAGGGATGTACAAGAAGAGATCATATAAGAAATAAAGATATACAGGAAGAATTAAATATATATAATCTAAATGAGAAAATTGAAGAATGTAGGGAAAAATGGAGACAGCATTTAAGTCGCATGGATGAAGATAGAATACAAGTAATTGTAAACAGGTACAAGCCTATTGTAAGAAGAGATGTAGCAAGACCAAGAAAGAAATGGATGTGATAATGTGAAGTGGGAACAGGCACAGTGTCCTGAAGTGTAGAAGAAGAAGTAGATGATGAACGATCATTACACAAACATACAGTTGTACAAGCAGTCCAACTTGATTAATTTATGTATCAAGGAATTATCAGTAACAGAAGACAAATTACGCTTACAAAAGGCCATATTTACACTTAATAACAAACAGATTATAGGCTAAAAACCTCTGATCTAAAATCACAAACTATGACATTTAAAGCTTATAAAATTAAAACAAAAATAGTCATATCCTAAAAAGCTAAAATTTTAATTTTAAACCTCAGTGGCCATTTTAATTACCTGGAATGTGACATCTCATACAAAAGTAACACTGATTGGGCAGAGTTCAGAGACATCTGTGGAACGACCCACAGGTGGCAAAAGAATAACGTAAAGAAAGATACTCGTATAAAGTTTTAACAAACAGTAGCTACGACAACGTTCCTGAAAGCCAGTCAAACACGTACCCTTGGTAAAAACTAAGAAAAGAAAATTCAATCGGCTGAAATAAATTTTTTTAAGAAAGACACAGGCATATTTTCTCCTGGATAAGAAGAGGATGATACTATTAGCGTATTATTATTAAAATGATGATGATGATGATGATGATCATCATCATCATCAGCACTATTGTTGTTGTTATTATTATCATCATCCTCGTCATAACCATCGTCATCATTAGTATGTGTATTAAAAACTTGTTTCATACTCACAATTTATTATTAACTAATTTGGTCAGAGGTCATAATATTTGGAAATAGTTATGTAATAATAATTGTAATATGAAATCAAGCTATAAATCTGTTGGTCTGTTGGTCAGACACACCAACAGAATCGAGTGAAGTACATATAGGAGAGTCAGAAAAATTTGGGTAGACACCACCATATTCTGGACCGGGTGTTTTAGACGCCATTTTCCAAAATGGCCGAAACCGATTTTATTTTGTATATATTTCTGCTCCTGTAACAGTTATACTCATCATTTTGGTGGTTAAATATATGTTTTTGAAGGGCAAGGAATCGATTAAGATGGTTTCTAAAGTTGCCTGACTGCTATTTATTAAAGAAAATCAGTACTAAAAGTTTTACAGGACTCCTCTATTACAGGGCGTAATCCGCAATTTAAAAACTGGCCTACTTAACTGTAATATTTAAGCTGATACATTCTAAAAACTGGAATGTTCATTTTATAAAAATAATTTGTTTTTTTACAGGTTAACTACCATTGATGAAAATGGATGATCAACAAAGGATAGGAATGAGACTGGCAACTGTTCCCCAGGAAAAACCAAATGTTTTATTTGACGTGGAAAAGTGAATTATTTGTCAGTCTGTAGATAGAAACAAGACAGTTACCACAGTTAATGGAAGAAAAAGAGTACAAGAAGCAGCCGCCATAAGAGATGACATAGTTGCAAAAAGGCTGAAAAGTGTGGCTTCTGATGTTGTGTTTGTGTATCACGTGACAAACCCGTGCTATAAAACGTATACTTTAAAAAAATCTCTTGATAAAATAGCAGCAGAAAAGGATAATAGTGAACTATCAGAAAGTGAAGATGACCATGCCAATGAAGAAATCTCCAGGAAAACAAGATCATCTGTTGTACCACGAGAGCCTCCTTCATCAATTGTGCGCCCAACACATATTCGATGAATTGTCTGTAGGCATCAAAGTCATAATGGTGTGCGGGACAAGTTTCGTATAAGTGAATCTGAACGAGCAAAATATTTTTTATCTGCAGCAATCTATTTTCAAGATGACGTTTATACTCGTGTGGCAGATCTGGAATCAGATACTCAAGTTTTTGGTGCAGATTTACTGTACCACAAAGTTTGTTTAGAAGCATATTTAAGAAAATATGAATATGCTATGAAAAATGTGAAAAACCAGAAAACCATTTCATCAAAAAATTTGGCATTTGAAAAAGGAATGGAAATTATAGTCCCTACGCTTAAAGAAGGATATGGCTTCACACTAACGGAAATCCGTGATTTGGTAAATGAATTGGCTGGTGAAAACGTAATTAGAAACAACGAAGTTAAACTAAGACTGCAAAGACATTGCGAGGATGAAATAAGCTTCAGTTCATCTGATAGTAAAAATGAGTCATTGATGGTTTTCTCGTCAAAGGTAGGGACTGATGAAATAGTCAAACGTATGCGGAAAGTAGATAACATCAAAGCTGCTGCAAAAGATATCAGAGAGGCTTTACAGAAAGTAGACTTTGGACTTGCTAATAAATTCTGTGATTCAGATGAACTAAAGACGTCATGGATGGCTACTGAGATGCCTGATGAAATGTTAACATTTTTGTCTGCATTTTTAAATATTAACAAATGTCTGCTGTTATCAAATACTATGAATGAAGAAAATTCCGATCCAGATCAGTCCGAAATGGACACACAAGACGTTGATGACGAATGTGATGTTGAACATGGTGCAACCTTTCATAATAGGAAAATGGCTGTATCTGCAAAAGTAATATACCAAATATTGTATTACTCTATTCATCGCGGCATGAAACAAACGCCTCTGCATCTTATGGTTGGTCATACCATTTATGATAAGTCTAAAAGTCGAGAGTTAATTACTTGTATGAATAGAGCATTAGTTTCTGTGAGCTACAATAAAGTGTTGCGTAAAAGACAGCAATTAGCAGCCTATGCTATACAAGCAAGTGGAAATGGTAACACACCTTTGCCAAGCCATTTTGATACTGACAACTTTACTATCGTAGCCTTTGACAATTTTGATCATCGAGATGCTTCAAGTATATCTGGTACTCATGATGCACATGACACAGTCAGTGTTCTATTTCAAGTATGTCCTGATCGCACCAAATTGCCAGTCAAACCAAAGGTATCTGAGACTAATTTAATCCAACGAAGTCACTATTTACAAAAGGAATTACCATGTCAAAGGGTCCTACATTACAAGAGTCCAGTCAGCAAACCATGGTTTCCCGAAAGTTTCAAAGTTAAGGAAGACCTGCTTTGTAATAAGGCCGCTGAAAAGATACATGCTGAAACTGAGTTTGCGATCAGTTTCATTAAACATGGAATTCCTGAAGAAAGTACTGACAGAATAATTGTTCCAACATGGGCTGGATGTCGTTCTCTGATCTCAACTGCGACACCACCTCTCATGCATGTGGGATTTCTTCCATTCATTCCCAAGCCAGTTACAGAACATGGAACAGTATTTTTAGCATTGAAAAATTTGCAGAATATTTGCTCGCAGCTTCAACAACCAGCTTTACCAGTATTCTCAGACGAGGGTGTATTCCATATCATTGCTGATATTATGATAAACAGTCCATCTGAATTTCGTGACATAATTCCAATGATCGGAAACTTCCATTGTGCAAAGGTTGTCATGCACAATATTGGAAGGTTTCTACATGGAAGTGGTGCAAAGGATGCACTTATTGTGTGCAAGGTGTTTGGTGTAAAAACAGCCGAATCAGTAATGAATGGAACCATCACAGGAGACAATGACAGCAGAGATGCATTAATAGTTATGAACAAAGAAGTTCAAACTTGCTCGGACCTTCAAACTTTTGTTGAAGAAGCAGATAGCAGAATTATAATCCATCTGTTCCATGCTGTCCAGTCGGGCATAACATGCCTCATAGTGCTATCAAATGACACTGATGTAGTTGTTCTCATCCTTCGATATATATTTGAACTATTCAGTAACGGATTGCAAGAATTGTGGATCAAAGTGGAGTGGGTGATAAAATGCGCTATGTGCCTCTACACACACTTGGGAGGCACCTGGGAGCTGCACTTTGCAACACTTTAATTAAGGCCCACATACTTACAGGTAGTGATATCACAAGTAAGATTGGAACAAAACCATCTGCACTAAAAGCATCGCCAGAAACATTACTACTTCGATTTGCAGAAGATAATACTCTGTCTGAAGAAACACTTGACAAAGCAGAGGAATACCTTGTTCAAGTTTTACATCCATCATCAAAGTGTAAGACATATGATGAACATTACACAAGCAGAAACACATATCAGAGCTACCACCCTCATCTTTTTCACTAAGAAATGGACATATCCGAAGATGCTTTTTTGTTTTACGGGAATGCTTTAACCTATCACAAAGCAATTTTCCTGATACAAGCCTGCAGCTGACAGATTATGGATGGTGCAAAGAAGCAAATGGTGTGCTAAAGCCTGATCTGTGCCTTAACAAAATGCCTTCTGAACTATTAACAGTCTACAGTGCGGTTGTACAGCTTGTGCTACTAGTAGGTGTAAATGTAAATTGAAATATTTGACTTGCACAGAGTATTGAAAATGTGGTGAATAATGTAAAAGATAGACTGAGAAAAAATTATGTTAGTTTTACACTCAGTTTTTCATAACAGAGTTTACTTCTGTGTCTATAAAAATGTTGTGCAAATATATTTATATTTTGTTGTGTAAATATCACTTCCCAAATAAAATATTGTATTCCACTTTTGTTCATATTTTTATTTAAAATCCATAAGAACTGATTTTCTTTAATAAATAGCAGTCAGGCAACTTCAGAAACCATCTTAATCGATTCCTTGCCCTTAAAAACATATATTTAGACACCAAAATGATGAATATAATTGTTACAGGAGCAGAAATATATACAAAATAAAATCGGTTTCGGCCATTTTGGAAAATGGCGTCTAAACACCCGGTCCAGAATATGGTGGTGTCTACCCAAATTTTTCTGACTCTACTATATGTACTTTACTCGATTCTGTTGGTTAGACAAATCATTACTAAAATTTTTACGGAACCCCATTACAGGGACAGGATTAATACGTAAGTTAGTTTTCTGGACAGCAAGCATAACCACAGTTGCGATGCGACCCACAGAATTACTCCGATACAAAAGACACAACTCGTTAATTTATTCAGAAAACATCATCAGCATCATCTTCACAACATCGAATAATACCAGCCAAAATAATATCTCAAACGACCAAACGACATCTTGCGGTCAAACTATGTATGTACTTCTACTGGACAGCGCGCATGGAATACTTGTCTGCAGACTTTAAACTGTGAAACCGCTCGGGTAACTTCGTTAGTTTTCGACCGCAGCCGTTGTCTCGTCACTCGTCTATCCCTTCCTTACCAGACTTACATGTGTATGGAAGCCACGTATTGTTATCCCAATGGCGTTTTGCCTGCCTGTATAGCGGATGCAGAATTTTATATTAAAATGAATATTGATTGTGATCACATTTAAATGATAAAACATAATGTTACGACTGTTGTCTAGTGATCGTCGTATGGTACAGTGGAAAACAAAATACAAGACACCAATTAAGTCATTAATAACCAGCTATAATTATCACAATTAAACAGTTTGTAATCAACAAGATAGTCTCTTACAACAAATCAAATAAAAAATTGTTCACACGCAACAAAAATGTCAACTGATGTAAAAAACAATTGTATTACAATTGTCCCGCACAATTATAAAACACATAACACTTCGCCACAATATTTCGAGCCGCACTGCGTAATCGCTACTGAAACGCACTATGTAATCGCCCGACAATAACTAACTTTCCCGTCGTTGAATGGCTGTATTTATACCCCGCTGATTTCAACAATAATCTGTCACTTTGGATGACTTGTTAAACAATCAGGAGCTCTCGAGAATCCACTAGAAACAGTGTCCTTGAACACACTGCGCTGACCGGTATGGTCTGTTATAGACCCGATAGTTAACGCGTAATTGTCTTTCACTCCATAGTAGCAGCATTATGTACACACACACACACACACACACACACACACACACACACACACACACACACACACACACACACACACACACACACACATTACAGCTGGAATATCCGAGAAACTTGTAGAACGTTCCGTATTACGTAACACTTTTTCCGCATTATGTAACACTAATATAGAATTAACTAAATTTTATATATTTTAATTTATAATGAATTAATATCTTTGAACTGCATTTATTACCCTGAATTGTAATTTTTGTTTTAACATTTGTTTCCTACAGAAACAAACACAATTTCAGAGGGTCACTAGATAAAATATGAAACTTTTTACTACATCGTCGCATTAGTATGTGAAATATACGTTTATTAAAAAACTTATTTTGTACTATTTGCCGGTTTTAGGTTCTGGTTTTTGTACTTGCATTGTTGGTTTTTATTTAGGCCTATATTGTTTTAATCAGTAGTGGTAAAACTCCTCTTTACCTGTGCACTAACTTCGCAAGTTGGCTTCATATTTAACTGGGCTCAAGATATCTTCACACAACGTCACGCTGCTGGTGTGCCAACCGATCGAACATCTTTACCACACACACCAAGAATTATGGAGGAACTCTGGACCATCATAAACAACAAACCGTAGAGACAGAGAACACAGCATCAGCATAATCATCATCATCATCAAATTCTCAGGATTCAGGACATACACGCGCGCGCGCGCAACTGTAACGTAGGCAGTACGCAGGTGATGAATAAACAATTATATTTTTTGTTAGTGAAAAGAACTCTTAAAAAGAAATATATATATGAACAGTAAAGACTTAAAGTTTTAAATATAATCACTTACATAAATTTAAATGGTAGGTAAAGAAAATAATTTAATTTAACAAGAAAATTTATAAATACTAATCTTCGGTTGTATGTTAAAATTTTGGGTGTGTCAGTAGAAATAAATAATAGGTTGGAAGTATATGTATTTTTTAAATTTTGTTTATAGCAACAGTTAATTTTATTCTTGAGATTTAATATTATTTTGGTTTGTAAATGAGTTGCTATTATTATTAAAATTTGAGTCAAAGGCAGACACACTGAAATAGAAAGTGTTTATTATCTGTTATTTTCTCTATGTTAGC